>OLKM01001140.1:12500-17939 GCA_900291075.1 Melanogrammus aeglefinus | reverse complement strand
GACAAGTGTCTCTTCAGATAACATTTACAGCAGAAGAGCACTGATTGGAAATCAAGTCAAGTGGAACTCGTCCATCACTCTCTACTTTCTTGTCCTCTCTGTCTCTCCTCGCCCTCTCTGCTCTCTCTCTCTCTCTCTCTCTCTCTCTCTCTCTCTCTCTCTCTCTCTCTCTCTCTCTCTCTCTCTCTCTCTCTCTCTCCCTCTCCTCTCCTTCTCAGGGCGCCACAGAGAGGAAGCTCGGTCCCAGTTCTCTGAGAGTCGCAGCCTGAGGGACTGTGCTGCTCGCTCTCCAGATGATGTCCAAATCTTAGTCCAAGGCTTCAGTCGGCCCAGCAACAAAAGGAACCCCCTCACTTTGCTTCTTCATTATTCACAAGAACCATAAACATAAACACACCTTAAGGTTTTATTTTTATTCTGTTTCCCTTCTGTGGATGGATGTCCTTATGTAACCAAGCAAACAAACGGTTTGGCAGGCGAAGCTTGGCTTTTAAACACGAAGAGCTCCATCTGGGAGCCTCCCTTTCTCTGTGTCTACAACACAGCTCTGTAGTAGAGACAGAGGAACGGTTATCCTCACAGGTCCTCGTTGACAGCACTAGTGCTCCTGTAAGCCCCGCTGAGGGAGACCGAAAAGAAGGCAGCTAACCGTCACGATGCTGTCTGCTTAACACCTGCGGTATCAGTGCACAGGCCCAAAGCTCTGGTCAGTGTTCTGCACGTCTGCGCGGCATCGTATGTCTTTGTTGGTTTTCCGAGTCTAAATGTGGACGGTAATCAACAGTATTTGCACATCTGGACAGATTAGGTATTATGTACACGTTGGCATATTAGTGCAGGATAACACGCATCGCTGATAAATAACATTTGCTGTAAGCCTTAAGATCAGATGAACGCAATCTCCAGCTGTCTTGGGGATAATGTGTGAAGTAAATTATTGCGGCGTGAGTTACGGGATTCTGTTGGTAAAGGTGAGGGTAAAATGAGCTGTAATGAGTGGTACCGTAGAGGAATGTGAAGGATTAAGGCGATAATTCCTATGTAGTGTTAAAGAGAAGAAGGTCATTTACATACACACAACGTCGTCATTTGTACTTGTTGTGCAGTTCCTAAAAGTATCAAGTATAGTATAGTAAAACATCATTTAATTGATATTGTTGCTTTTTTTTTCTCCCACAAATAAGATACTGAATACAGACACAGGTCGTTCAGAGCATGTAGGGGTTAGACGGTGTATACAGAGACAGGTCATTATTAAGCAGGTAGGGGTTAGAGAGTGAATACAGAGACAGGTCATTAAGGAGCAGGTAGGGGTTAGACAGTGAATACAGAGACAGGTCATTAAGGAGCAGGTAGGGGTTAGAGAGTGAATACAGAGACAGGTCATTAAGGAGCAGACAGTGAATAATAAAGTAAGGATGCATAAGGATGCTAAATGATTCACGTATATGAGTTAAAAGGGAAAAATTTGTGGTTTGGTGTCGAGGATTTTGGTATTTGAGCCATACTGATGGAGATGTGGTTGATAACTTTAAAAAGGCTGGGGAACACTAGTTTCTAACCTCCTTCAAACCAAGCGCCTCTTTCTACCCAGTGGCTTGTTTTGCTGCTTCACCCGATCGCTCTATCTGGCCGTCCCACTGAAGACGCTCTGGGGAAGGGGGCACTAAGCTATATTAGCGTCACAAAGAACGTCACGCCCTATAAAAATTCATGCTCTTATTTCTTCCCTTTGTTCTCTCTAACCCATTTCCTTCTGTTTGCTATGGCTCCCGCTGGGTTCATTAAAATGCAGTTTCTTATCAAAGTAGAGTGACCTGTCCATAAGGACACATCAGTACAGAGCGGGCAGAGGCCTAATGAAACGCTGTGGTCGTGTCCACGCCATTATTAATATAAACATACCATTATTAATCATGATGAACCAGCCCTTTTTATATTGGTGTTTAAAAAAACAACACCTATTTGCTTATACTCTTGCTTTCTTTACGATTAATGCCATTTGCATTTTGTCTGTGAATACAATTTCTACGAGTGGTGTAGAAAAAAAAAGAAGAAAGTTCAGTGAGATATATGTCTGTGTGTTTCTGTGTGAAATAGATTACATTGGCAACAGGGTGGCGTGCAATCCTTTCATGAGCTGGTTATATTCCGTCTCTCAGATTCGTTGTTGTTCTCCCAGGATTATCCAATATCCATACGTTTATTCCGGGTCAGACCTAGAAGTGAGCCAAACGTCAGGCCTTGGCTCGTCCCTCCCCCTCGGATACCTCCTCTACCAGGGGGAGGGGCGATGCCTTCCTCTGGACTGGGAACGAAGGACAAAGGGAGGGATGAGACGGAGCGCTAGAGGCTAATCCTCCTCCCCTCTAACCGGCCCCCCAGGGCGCCATCCAGCGGCGTTGATGATGTCCGAACAGACTTTGGGACGGGGGGATGGGGGGTCGGGGGGGTGAGGATGACCACAGACAGAACAGCAACTACTGTTGGCCCCGACTAACAGTACATGCTAACCCTACTCTTTAAAGTCCTGAGCGTGAAGAGGCCCACTGAGTCAAGCAGCGTGTCGTAAAACTTGATGGAGCGGTTTGGAGATGCTGAATGGCTAAACCCACAAACTCTCTCTAACCATGTAGGAAATGCGCTGCCTTGTTGAGACTGCCTTGTGATTGCCACCTGCGCTGCTATGACCTTCCCTCGCTCATTCTACCCACTTGGTCGGTCTTTACATTTACATTTAGGGGATTTTTACTGACGCTTTTATCCAAAGAGGCTGACACAACCATGCAGGGCGACAGCCTGCTCTTCAGGAGCAGTCAGGGTGAGGCGTCTTGCTCAGGGACACCTCGACACTCAATCCAAGTAGCAACCTTCCGGTTACCCGTCAACCTGCTCTACGTCCTGGGCTTCTGTCGCCCCTAGGTCTTCAGTGTCTCTCTAGCCCATAAAAGCATCCAAATCCCAGAAAAAAAGTACGCAGAAAACACTAGATTTGATTGCAGAACAATGAGAACATTGAGATAGAGTGGAAGAAGGCGTGGATCTGGCGTGGGATGAGCTGATGGTGTCAGGGCCCATCGCTGGGCGGGAGGGGTAGGGGCTGTGTTCCCTGCCCCTCCCTGCTCATATCACTGTGGCATTAGGCTTTGCTGTTTTTTGTGTGTATTTATAGACCGAATTACGCAGCAAAGATGCTTTTCTCTCAAAGGCTTTGTTTTCTACCTTATGGCTGGGATCAAAATGTCCCTTAAACTGGTTTTATCCTCCCTTCCTCTCTCAGATGTTTTATTTTTCTTTGTTCGGTTGGATTGTTCTAGAAACAGGATTACGTTTCCCAATTTCCTCCCTTACAGTCTGAGGTTATACTGAACTCGCGACGTACCAAAACAAACAAACTAATTTTCCGAACGTTGAGTGGTAGCAACAATCTTTTTCCAGGGCTGTTTTCCGTCTTCTTTCCAAAGGTTTGTAATACGTGTTCAAATAAAAAACTCTTTTTGATTAACTTGGAGAAAGCGGTGCACTGTCTCTCTGTTACAGCCACATCCAACCATGTATCTTCAATTCACTAGTCACTTGTTGTTAGCGTTCAGGGGCTGGTTGCACCAACTGGTCTTTTCCTAAGGTCGTTACTGCTAGGTCTTAGTTAAGACCTGGCGTTAGAACGGAACTAACGTCTCTTTCCAAAGGTTTGTAATACGTGTTCAAATAAAAAACTCTTTTTGATTAACTTGGAGAAAGCGGTGTACTGTCTCTCTGTTACAGCCAACATCCAACCATGTATCTTCAATTCACTAGTCACTTGTTGTTAGCGTTCAGGGGCCGGTTGCACCAACTGGTCTTTTCCTAAGGTCGTTACTGCTAGGTCTTAGAACGGAACTAACGCCGGTTGCACCAACGGGACTTAAGCCTGGGCTTAACTACGTCCTTTTTACTATTTTACTTGACATGCTGTTGGACACCGAAATAAATAATTCATT
This sequence comes from Melanogrammus aeglefinus, assembly GCA_900291075.1. Classification (NCBI taxonomy): domain Eukaryota; kingdom Metazoa; phylum Chordata; class Actinopteri; order Gadiformes; family Gadidae; genus Melanogrammus; species Melanogrammus aeglefinus. The sequence continues at coordinate 13,959 of OLKM01001140.1, read as the reverse complement.
CTTTCATACATTCATCAATTGTGTTAATGGCTAACAATAAAACACAGCAAACAAATGTATTAAAATATTTATTTGTAATATCTGGTTTACAACGAGCAGACATTTTAGACGGGAATGGCTCTTTTTGACCGAAGCAATGCATTGAACATCATCAAATGACAAAGAGCTAATTGAGTTGTTTTGAGACTGTAGGAGAGATTGGTTTAATGTGTTGGCCAATATAAAACATATCAACATAATTAAAACAATATTCACAGCTGATTATAAGTTGAGCACGGACTAATCGGCCAGCGATATCTTCAATTGCTCTGGCTGGACGCACGTCTTCCTCGGGGACTGCCGGTGGCTGATGGTGTCTGGGGAGAGGGATTCTCTTGGAGATGCAGATGTTGTGCTGAACGGTGCACGCAGCTATTTCTGTGCAGACCCGTCCTGGGTGCATCCGCATCTCCCCATGAAGGCAGTGAAATACGGTCGGTGAACACTGATCATATCGCCGGCTGAGTTTTGAAATGACCCGTTTGCATAGAAGCCAAGCGCAATGAGCCGTTGCAAGGATGGTGGTAGCGCTGCATTGGATTGGATGTAATTGCTAAAGAAACAGCCTGGAATTTCAACTCTACGCCTGCCCCTGACCAGGCGTAGGATTTACGCCTGGTCTTAGTGAAAAGAACGCTAAGCGCAGTTGGTGCGACCGGCGTAACGGTTAGGTCGGACTTAGAACGCCAAGTTACGACCAGGCGTAGTTAAGACCAGGCTTACGCCCAGTTGGTGCACCCCAGCCCAGCAGTGCTAAATGCTAAACCTAACGCAAATATGATTCTAAATGTCTCAATGTGACGCCCTATGACCAACTGTCACGTAAACATGCTGTGTAAGTTCCTACTCCCCCTAATCTCTCTCTCTTTCCTCTCACCTCCCAGTGGTCACATCCTCGCACGTCCGTGGTGAAGGTTGGCGGTGGCGTGGTGCCCGTCTTGCCACAGCCCCTGGCCTCTCCCGCCCTCACCAGAGCCCTGGCAAAGGTCAAACGCTTCAGGTATGTGTGGCAGTGGCATGCTAGGTAGGTGGAGGCAGAGCAGAGTGCAGAGCCGGGGGGCTACTGTTGCACTGTGTCGCACACGATAACAATCAACGGTGGAGTGTTGCGGTTAGGGAGTTTGACTCCCAGACGAGGTGTTGTGGGTCGAAACTCCAACGTCTGGAATCTACTTGGTCAGAGCCCTTGAGCCAGATGCCCCTAATACCCCTGTCTGCTCCTTAATGGCTGTGTATCTGAATCCACTGTATGTCGCTTTGGATAAAAGCATCTGCTAAATAGTGAATATTAATTGCAGGGCAAATTGCAGAGCTCTCCCTGTTCCCAGCGCGGGACAAAGGTAGCGAGTTTAACTGCTGTTATTGTAAAATGCAACAGCTGGAGGATAAACAGTACATATTTGTATGTGTTAAGGTTAAT
>OLKM01001140.1:0-7500 GCA_900291075.1 Melanogrammus aeglefinus | reverse complement strand
ATACACACGCACACACACACACACACACAAACACATACACGTACACACACATATAGACGCATACGTAGACACACACACACACATACACACACAAACACACACATGCACACACACACAAACACATACGCATACACACACATATAGACGCATATGTATACACACACACACAAATACAAACGCCTTATTTACATTGCCAAACAACTGTGTTATACACATAAACATACACACACGCACCCACACCTGTGCTCACGTTGTGATACATTCAGCTCCAGCGATGTTGGAATTCTGTCCCGTCACTCTGCTTGGCGCGTGTGTTATCGGGGCGAGATGTGTGCTGTTTAATAATAACTTTCATATCCGAGTCCATGAAAAATCGCAGCCACCCCCGCAAAATCCAATTGGGCGATGCATGCAGGAGGCACGCTCTCAAACACTCGGCCGCGTGCCGGGTCAGAACCCTCCAGCAGTCAAACCCCTGAGCCTCGGAGAGATCGCGAGAGGAGCCATCGTTCTCTGTCAGACATGTCTGACGTGCCAAGGATAGGAATAATGACACGATACAGGTGTGAGAGAAAGGGAGGGTGAGGGAGAAAACATGCAACAACGTTAATACATACTGCGGCTGTTGCCATGGTACCTCTTCTGACACAAACATGCGCAGGATGTATCCATGGAGAGAGAGGTGGATAAGGTTTTTGAGAGACTTTATCAGAGCGATGGGGTTTTTCTAATCTCAGATATCTCATGCTATTCTGTGGTTGGAAAGCGAAACAGGTAGGCGGAGACAAGAGGTTATTTGGAAGGTGACTTCCTTTACTTTTACTCTGTTTCTTACTGTGATCTCCCAGCAAGATCTTACTGTGTACTTCCAGATCCTTACTGTGTACTTCCAGATCTTACTGTGTACTTCCAGATCCTTACTGTGTACTTCCAGATCTTACTGTGTACTTCCAGATCTTACTGTGTACTTCCAGATCCTTACTGTGTACTTCCAGATCTTACTGTGTACTTCCAGATCTTAATGTGTACTTCCAGATCTTAATGTGTACTTCCAGATCTTACTGTGTACTTCCAGATCTTAATGTGTACTTCCAGATCTTAATGTGTACTTCCAGATCTTACTGTGTATTTCCAGATCTTTCTGTGTACTTCCAGATCTTTCTGTGTACTTCCAGTTCTTTCTGTGTACTTCCAGATCTTAATGTGTACTTCCACATCTTACTATGTTCTTCCAGTTCTTTCTGTGTACTTCCTGTTTTTGACTCTGAACTGTCCCTGTCTCTTGTCTTACTCTGCTTCCTTCCTCTGGTCGATCTACTTCCTGTCTCTCTACCTGGTCTGACGATGTACTTCCTGTGGCTGACTTTGTGCTTCCTGTCCCTTTCAGGTGTGGCTCCACCTGCGGGGGGGCAGGCGGTCCGCTCGGCCGCCCCTCGCTCTCTCCCTTCAGTTCCAGGCGGGGCTGGACCGAGGTCCCGTGCACGCGCCTCGAAACGGGGGCTGCCGTCCGGCCCGCCTCCCTCCGCACGCGCTCAGTGCCCATCATCCCCTCCCTCCAGGCCCCTCCCCCGGGGGAGGAGGAGGGCGAGGCGCTCCCGGACGGCGGCCAGCCCACCGCAGCGGCGGCGGCGGCGGCGGCCGCAGACACCCACAGGATGCCGGCGACTGCGGTCTCCGTGGCGATGCCAGGGTCCGAGAGGAGCGCGCCGTCGTCGCCGGCCGGGTCGAAACACAAAACGCCGCCCAGCGCCCCGGCGGCGGCGGCGCCCTGGTCGCAGGGCCGGATGGACGCCGCGGGCAGAGCCACGCGGTGCGGACGCCCCAGACCGCAGCGTACGGGCCGCGCCCCCACGGCTCTGGGGCCGCCGCCGCGCCCGCGGGGGGGGGAGGAGGGACACGCCGGTGAGGGCAGAGCGTCCCGGGAACAGGGAGGTACGGGCCTCGGGCCGGTCACCGGGCGCAACAGAGGGGCCTGGAGGGAGGGGCCTCACGCCAGCTGATTGCATTGTTGTCGTCACGGCGATTGCGTACAGACGTTGGCGCCGATAAACGTGGACACTTCATCGTGCCGCGGAGGTTGGTGGGAAGGGAATTCCGGGGGGGGGCGGGCGGGCGGGGGGAGGAACCTGAATCTGCTTGACAATACAGACCAATCACAGGCGGCGACGGAACTGGTGCCCGTTGAACGTTGAGCGATGGTCATTGATGCAGATAGAGACGTTGAACCCCATGAACACGAGAGACATGCACAGGCACACTGTTGTGAATAAATGTGATGTTACGAGGAGGACCCTGAGGAGGCGGGAAGACCTTTCGTGTGGGAGCTTGATTTAAATAAAAAGAAAAAAAAAGAGTATTGAAAAATGAATTAATGCCACTATTTAAACAGAGCTTCTACTTAGAAACCAAAATAGTGTGTAATCTCTATGTTGTTTCTCTATTGTAAGGAAATGAAATTATATATGTCATATAATATATGTCCTATAGACATATATCTATATTTGACATACAATTGTGAGAAAATAAAGACTAAGATAACAGTGTTAATGATCTTATTTTTATTGTTTTCATCACGTGTCGGAACTTGAGTGCTTTTTCATGAATTTCGTATAGTATATCAAATAATTATGTTTCATAAATCACATTCCTCTGCTCTCCCACACATCATTATATTTAGGGGAGCAGAAGAATGTGAATTATCTTAGAAGTTGATCATGTGTACATTTTGACCGATTGACTGATTGATAGATTGATTGGGTACCGGAGTAAACAAATGCAGAGCTGCTGTGCTTGTGACGCAGACTTCCCCTCCATCCCATAATGTACAGAAAGCAGCTCAACGCCAAATGGTCCTGTGGCCACAGCAGGTAAGCATGTCGCTACACCGCTGCCTGCACCAATAACGTCTGAGTCTGCCAGATTCATAGTGTGGATCTGCAAATTCACTTAAAGCAAACCATTTTGTCTCTGTCAAGTGAAGACGACACAACGTGTCCAACAAATGAACCTACGCGCAAACCTCCGCTGGTGCATCATGTATCAACCGGGAAGCATACAGCAGGTAGGTGGTTTGATGTGTGTTTGGAGAGGGGTGTGCGTGAGGTGTGCGGCCACGGTCTCTTATGGGCTACGCCCGTGATGACGCGCCTACTGCAGCTGTTACACAGAGAAGGAGCGTCTGCCTTTCCCTCTGCCATTGTTGAACGGGGTCTGTGTGTTGCCGTGACGACGGAGGTCAAGAAGTATTTAAGTCACTGTTCTGTGTATATGTTTCTAGTAGTGCACACACATGCACATGCTATCATGTGCATACACACACACACACACACACAAACACACTTCCCCCTTTGAATAGCATACACAGCATAGTATCAGGGGAACGCTGAAGGTCAACCCTAATCAACTCATACAAAAGAAATAATCTATCAAGTGTTTGTGCGGCTGCAGCATGAGTCCTCACAACACACACACGAAGACACATGACACATAAAACACACACAGCTACACACAAACTTACAGCCACATGCACAAACACATGCACTACAGCCAAACAAATTACATTCAGCTCATTATTTTTCAATCAGCCATTAACAAGCTGAGAGAAATGTGTGTGTGTCTGTTTTTGTGTATATGTTTGTGTGTATGAATATATTTTTAGTATTTTGGCGGTTGTTTTTAACAAGCAGTGCACCCTGGTTTGTTTACATGTTTGTTTACGTGTTTGTGTTGTATGTTTGCTGTAATTATTCAGGAGAAGTAGGCATGATAGGAAAGGTACCAGCGAGGGTTCAAATGAAGAAACACCAGTTTACACTGAAACAAGACATGCTGAAACCCAAAGAAGGCAAAGTTCAAAGTTAAAGGTGCAATGTGTACAATTTGGTGGCATCTAGTGGTGAGGTTGAATATTGCAATCAACCGAATTCCCCCTTCACCCCTCCCTTTCTAAGGAAGTAGGAACATCTACAGTGGACTGTTCTGTCTGTAGGGGGGCCAAAAGGTACTTCCAAAACTCATGATCTACGATGTCAAGTGAAGAGGCTCCTTGATAGATTCATGAATTGTATTTTGTTATTCAGTCTGAGCTTGTAAGATAGCTAGGGTAAGGTAAGGCTTTTTATGGTTCCAGGTTCCCGCAACGCAATGACCACGCAGACTAGTAATAATAGGGATCAGTAACAACCATTTTTGTGTATGTATGTGTTTATCTTTGCACGTTTGTGTGCGTGCGTGCGTGCGTGCGTGTGTGTGTGTGCGCGTGCGCAGGTGTGCATGTGTTTGTGTGTGCGCGTGTGTATTTGTGTCCAAGCACACGCATGCATGAGGTAGTACTTGTACAACAGCCAGAGGCCCACGGGGGGCCGGGGGAAGTGTGTTATAAATGTACTCTGTTTTACATTTACATTGAGTTCCTCCTCGCCCTCAATGGGTCCAGCAGGGAGGGTCTGACCCGCAGCCAGGAGACAGCGTGTTAGATGAGATAGAACCAACCCAGCACAGGGCTGTGTATTAGTATTCATGACAGAGACAGAGGATAGATGAGATAGAACCAACCCAGCACAGGGCTGTGTATTAGTATTCATGACAGAGACAGAGGATAGTGGGGGGCCACACACGCACGCACGCACGCACGCACGCACGCACGCACGCACGCACGCACGCACGCACACACACACACACACACACACACACACACACACACACACACAGACCCTGGTCGGTCTGACCAGCCTCTAGACCAAATAGGGCATGTATCACTTATGTTTATATATGATTTGTCTTGGTTTTTTTTAGATGAAATGATGATATATATAAATAAATCATGGCTTTATTTAAATACCTTGTGCCTTAGCTACAGAGGAATAACCATGGATGTGTTGTCATAAGAACGACAGCTGAAAACACTGCAGGTTGTGCCAACGCCAACCCCTCAACAAAGAACCAAGTCATTGTTATCACATCTTGACAGACGATAACATGTTCCGGATGATTATTTCGCTTGAAGCTTCCAAAGCCAACCACTCCCGACCGGTTCCCCCCCAACAGATCAACTGATGCTTCATACATTCGCTACAGGAGAGATGACAGGAATGATGCAAGTCAGCGAAAGTCACAGTTTTCAGCGTCATTTGATTTTTTGGTCAAAATATTCCAGTTTATTTTGACTAGTCAGCTAGTAATTCACTACACTTTTAGTTAACTGTCAGCGAAATGAGTCTGACTAAACAAACCTCATATAATGTCATATATACAGTAAATTTACATTTACATTTAGGGCATTTAGTAGACGCTTTTATCCAAAGCGACTTACAATAAGTACATTTGTCATAAGAAGTGCAACAATATATCGCTATCGGTACAGTAAGGATGTTCATAGAACCAAGTGCAAGTACAACAATCACTAGGCTAACCAATTCCCCGTGTTACAGCAATGATAGCAGCTACTGCAGTTGCTACACAGTTAAGTACTATAATACAATACAACACAATCCAACACAATACAATACAGTGTACAATGATGGCAAGAGGGTGGAGGGTGGCTGTGCAGAGTCGAGGTGGACTCTGAACAGGTGAGTCTTGTATTCAGTATATGTATTCAGTTGGTTGCAATCTGCCCCTAGATGCCACTAAATCCTTCACACTGCAGCTCTAATTCAGAAACCCCCTGCTTCCTAAAGAGAAATCACCAAATACAGAAGAAAGGTGTGCTCGCTGAGTGATAAAATATATCTACACAGTGTGAGCTGTATTTCTATAACATCTCTCTCTCTCTCTCTCTCTCTCTCTCTCTCTCTCTCTCTCTCTCTCTCTCTCTCTCTCTCTCTCTCTCTCTCTCTCTCTCTCTCTCTCTCTCTCTCTCTCTCTCTCTCTCTCTCTCTCTCTCTCTCTCTCTCTCACTGCAGCAGTGGACGGTGGTGATGTAATGAATGAGAGTGATCGGGTGTGAAAGAGAGCAACAAACAAACAGCAGGTAGTAGGCCTATGGCCCGCAGCCCAGAGCAGAAGAACATCAAACATCTGTCCTCGTGATCTCATCCTCCCCACCCCCCCCCCCCCCCCCCCCCCCCCCACTATGTGTCCTGTTGCATCATGGGAGTTAGCATTGTGTGGGAACTGCCAGCTACGACCTTCCAACATTATGTTTGTACAAATCATTTTCCAATCAGAGTTATACACAGCGATGGAATACTAGTATTTGTTGTGGATGAGGTAGCATTATATTGATATAGTTAATATTTTCTCGTTTTACGAATATTTGACCTTTCACGTGGGTACTTATATGGTAGAGTGGCAAGTATGTGTTAGTTTCAGTCTCTTATTAAGTTGAAGTTGTTGTGGTCACAGCAGTGTGCTGTGTTTTTCCACCTCCTGGGTCTGCCACTCCTCCTGTCTGCCTCACTCCACACCTGGACTTATTCTGCAAATCATGCTCACCTGGTCTTCATCTCCCAATTCAACTTCCCTTCATAAAGCCCTTGAGTTCCCTGCTTGTCGGTGCCAAGATGTACTAACGACTACTGTGGTATATATTACGACATACACGGCCTGGCTCAAAGTAACTTGTGTTACCTCGCTCTTCTTCGGTTCTCTTGTAGTTCTTAGACCACTGCTCAACTCTGTTTTTCTTCTGCTCCAGTTATACCCGGATTCCTTCACTCCAGTTCGGCCTGCCTCGCTCCTGCCCCAGCACTCTATCGCAATACCTGCCTGTCTCGCCTCGTTCATAAACCCTTTTTGCCTCAACTCAACTTCGTCTCCGTCTGCTCTTGGGTTTCAGCCATCGTTTAACATGAACAGGAACGAATCTGGCAAAGATGGAAACCCGCGCGCCAGCGGACATTGACAGGCATCCGCGGGAAGCTTCTCGCGCCCAAGGCGCTCTGGTTTTGCTGAAGCACAGCACAACGCCCCTCCGGGACGCTATGGGAAGCCTTAAAGAGTCTCGCTACCCGATACACGACAGATGGCGCAACAAATTGGACTTGCTGGCCCCCTACGCACACTTCACCTCCACTGCCTGCGGCGCCTCCCTTGCCCCCACTCCGCGGCACAACACCTCCACGAGGCTCGGACCTCTCATTCTGCCCTGACGCGCTAACGCCTGGGGACATGGGTACGTGCAGATTTTCTGATCAGTGCTCTATAGTTTTCAGTCAGCAGACCCTCCAGCTACCGCAACTGGAAAGAGCTAAGATTCGCTTTATTATTGGGTCACTAAGGCAAAGCTTTAGCTATGGGCTTTCCACTTTTATCGGGAAAGTGATTCCCCAGCTAATGAAAGCTTTCGCCACACTTTTTGTGGCTTGAAATGAGGAAGGTTTTTATCACCTCAGTGGAGGGAGGGAACGTTTGCCAAGCGGCTATTTCCTTGCGTCAGCGGCCCTCCTGTAGCCGTAGCCGAGTCTCGCGAGTTAGACTTATCAGCCACAGGTCCGGGCTGGACACGACAGGTCTCTACGTGGGCTTTTTAAATTTCCGGTCTCTCTGAAACTCTATAAA
>OLKM01001139.1:145000-162936 GCA_900291075.1 Melanogrammus aeglefinus | reverse complement strand
GAGAGAGAGAGAAGAGAGAGAAGAGAGAGAGAGAGGGAGAGAGAGAGAGCAAGAGAGAGAGAGGGAGAGAGAGAAAGACAGACAGACAGACAGACAGACAGACAGACAGACAGACAGACAGACAGACAGACAGACAGACAGACAGACAGAAAGGGAGTAAGAGAGAGAGAGAGAGAGAGAGAGAGAGAGAGAGAGAGAGAGAGAGAGAATCGACAGAGGGTAATGAAGAGTGAGCCAACACTGTCTTGTTCTTACAGTGAGAGAGCTACTACCGCCGTAGGGTGCAGCCATGAAATGAGGCCCAAGAAAAGCCAAGTAACCCTGTGCTCTTAACAGAACAGCTAGCCTCCATCTCCTCTGTGTCTCTATCGCGCCTGTATCCCGTGCGTGTGTTTGCATGCCTATAGGTGTGTAGGTGTTTGTGGTAAAAAAAAAGAGAGAAGAACACCGCAATGTAGAAGAATATAACTGGCAGCACAGCGATATATTTCTGTTTTCAATTTGGTTTATCTGCAGTTTATTCACCGTTGTACGAGAACAAAAGCAGAAGATGAATGATAATACAGCAGAAATCCTTTTTTGTTAGCTAGATGTCATTTGAAGGTGGCAACAGGGACCAAACTTTACCGTAAGTCGGGATATTTAATTAACAGTTATAACATCCACCATGCGCGGCCAAGCGCAGGGTCAGTGCAGAGGACATCCAAAAGGTGCCGGTCACTGTCTGTGTCTACACGCCGTGTGGCCAGAATGTTGGTCTGGCAGATGCACGAGATTTTCCCTGTCGTCAAAGCAACCGTCTGCGGTAACTGACTAGCCCTGCCTAGACAACTGGGACACAATGCTCCCTTTTTCACAGGTCGCAATATTATACGGTAAAGTAAGTTCCTGTTCCTATTATATTAAAATTAGGTCGGTTCGATTTTTTGGGGATATGTGGAATTCAACGACCATTTTAAAGATTGAATTAGCTAGCTAATATTTATTAACGGAAGGATGTCTTAAGTCGGAGTCTCAGAGTTTGGAGTTGTCTTGAACACAATATATGCTTCTATATTGGTGCACTGCCGTAACTAAATCAAACTCAGACCTATGATTAGTGTAATGAGCTACACCTGTGTCCCGTACAGATTTATTAACGTGCAGGTTTTCATTTGTTCCAAATCAGGCTCCTCTTCTTTCAATTGGGGAGTTTTGGAAATAGCAATATAATCAATAATCACACAGTACTTCTATAGACAATAATAGTCCTGGTTAGTTTTAAATAAAAACGATTTTTTATTGGAAATATAATCCTCAAATTGATGATTGGTTAAATTATTGTAATGTGAAGTAATATCATTGTTTTTTAGAACGATATCGGTAACCAGTGAGTTGATGGTGAGACAATCCACAGCTGTCTAACAAAATACATCACTTGGTTTGGTCAACCATCTTTGTCAAATCAAAACACAAATGTTGCATGTCTCCTAGTAGCCTACGGCATTAGTCTTGAAACATCCTGTTGAAGAGAGATGAGCCGAAACCAACCATCTGAAACCTGAGGATCATCATTGCTTTTTTTTTGGACAATTTCCCAAATGCAGGAGGAGATATTAAATATTTATAGGTGAGCACGCATACTAATCAATCCAGCCTGCCTTTGCTTCTTGCAATGTAATCGGACATCAATTTAACCTTGTCGTTACCAAGACCACGACGAGGTGTTTTTTCCTGAACGATGGAAATGTTGTCAAATGGGAAAAAACATCTGGCTGTGATTTCCATTACCGTTGATTGCCATTTTAAAAATAGAGACTTATCCTTATCCCTGATTGTCATTACTGTGGCGAATGTCCCTCCGCCTTTCTCCTTTTGACTGCCTCTTTCTCCAACACACACACATACAAACACACACACACACACGCACACACACACAAACACGCACAATCACACACACTCACATACACACACACAATCTCAAAAGGACTTATAGTAAACAGTGAAAGGCCATTAAGATAAAGAGACAGCGTTGGGTTGCTCGAAAATGTGTATTTCACACACACACACACACACACACACACAAACACACTTCAAACACACACAAACACGCACAGCACTTCACATACACATACCACACAATCAATCAAAAGACTTTATAGTAAACAGTGAAAGGCCATTAAGATAAAGAGACAGCGTTGGGTTGCTCGAAAATGTGTATTTCTATAATCTGATGTATTGCACCATGCCTGGTATTGGACTATACTCTTCTGTACTCCAAAAAGGCCCAGTCAAGTATAATAGCCTGTAGTATAGTATCCTTCAGCAATCTGGCAGCAGCAATGAGATCAAAGCCACCTTCACAAAGAAGAGATCTGAGAGCATCTCGTTTGTTTACAGGAGAAGCTTGGGTCAGTCCAAAGCAAACGATCACTGCATCTGTTTACAGGAGAAGCTCAGGTCAGCCAAAAGCAAACGATCACTGCATCTGCGTGACATGGATTAAAAAAAAGGCAATTCCAGAAAACAACCTGTCAAGATGAAAGAAAACCAGATGTGTGTTTTACTATCCAAATACCACCACATCCAATCAAATGTAGTGTTTGTATGCCTCTAAATTTGCATCATTGACCTGGTCCTTGTCTACAAAACTGTGCAATTCATTTAGACGGTTGGGTTGGGTGTGTCTTTTAGTGTATTTGTTCTACTCTACTTATCATCCAACCAATTTATATTGGTTTGCCAATAGTATAATCTTATTTTGAAAGATTCAAGCATCTCAGACACACACACACACACACACACACACACACACACACACACACACACACACACACACACACACACACACACACACACACACACACCACACACACAACACACACACACACACACACACACACACACACACACACACACACACACACACACACATACACAAACATACACACTAAAGAAGGTCCAACAATGTGAAAGTAATGCAAGTCTGGAGCCAAATGTCAGTTGAAATTATGATCTGATTTGGTAAGGTAGGCACACAAACACACATATACACAAACACACACATACACACACACAGATACGCCATACATGCAGACACACACGCACGCACACAAAAATATAAAGTGAAAGCCACTGTGTTGTGTGGTGAAATGTGCAGTGTAACCCACTCTTGCTGCACAACGAATTAAGACAAGAATCTGGTCTCGTTGATCAGCTGCAGAACTCACACACAAGGGCAACAATGGATCACAAACCTGCCTGATGAGCATGAATCACAGCCAATAAGCCTCCATCACCCCCCCTCTCTCTCTCTCTCCCCCCCTCTCTCCTCTCTCTCATCTCGCACCCTCTCTCTCTCTCTCTCTCTCTCTCTCTCTCTCTCTCTCTCTCTCTCTCTCTCTCTCTCTCTCTCTCCCCCCCTCTCTCTCTTCCCCCCTCTCTGCTCTCCCCCCCTCTCTCCCTCTCCTCTCTCTCTCTCTTCTCTCTCTCTCTCTCTCTCTCTCTCTCTCTCTCTCTCTCTCTCTCTCTCTCTCTCTCCCCCCCTCTCTCTCTCTCTCTCTCTCTCTCTCTCTCTCTCTCTCTCTCTCTCTCTCTCTCTCTCTCTCTCTCTCTCTCTCTCTCTCATTATCTCCAGGAGGTCATCACTCCTGTCTATTCCTCTTCTTCGGTGGTGCTCTCAGGTCCATGGCCTCCTCAACTGACCCAGTCATCCCTTCCTCTCTGAAATATTGATGATCCTCCTCCCATCCTGTCAATCTGTCCATCTATCTATCTATATGTATATGTATATGTATCTATGCATCTATGTATATTTCTCTGTCTATCTATAGATATATACATCCATCCATCTAGCTATGTTATCTAGATATCCATCTATCAATCTACCTATATATATATATATATATATATATATATATATATATATATATATATATATATATATATATATATATATATATATATATATCCATCCATCTATCCATCTATCCATCCATCCATCTATCCATCCATCTATCCATCTATCCATCCATCTATCCATCTATCCATCTATCTATCTATCTATCCATCTATCCATCTATCTATCTATCTATCTATCTATCTATCTATCTATCTATCTATCTATCTATCTATCTATCTATCTATCCATCAGTCAGTTTCGTCCGTCCACTCATCTATTCATCTGTATTTTAGGATTATGTATATGAGATTTGAATTATATTTGAATTAACAATGAACACGTGTCTAGTCTCCTTTGTTTGTGTGCGTGCTTGTGTGTGTGTCTGTGAGTGTGTGTGTGTGTGTGTGTGTGTGTGTGTGTGTGTGTGTGTGTGTGTGTGTGTGTGTGTGTGTGTGTGTGTGTGTGTGTGTGTGTGTGTGTGTGTGTGTGTGTGCGATTGTGCGTGCTGTGCGTGTGTGGTATGTGCTTGTGCGTGCTCTGAAAAGGACAACCTGAGTCACATCTCCCTGCACTTGATGGAGGCCTATAAAATGGGCCCATATACACTCCGATACATCGGACAGGACGCTAAAGACATGACGCCGTGTGATTGACAGCACGCACGGCGGTACACATCACAGGAGACAAGCTCTCCACTGCTGATGCACGACACGACCAGGAAGCGTAACGGTTCCAATAAGCTATCGTGTTATTTATCGTGTGCCGAGCTGTGTGCGCGTGCGCGTGTACGTGCGATTGCGTAAAACCTGCGTGTCGCATGCGAGACTGTGGTTAATGAGAGGACAAGAAAGAAAAGGAAATGAAAGAAAAAGGCGAGAGAAAACAGAAGAGGGAATAAGCTGTAAGGAACAAGGAGGGAGAGGGAGGGGGTGGCGGTCGCATTGGCTATATCAATATCTTACCGTCAGTCCTCTGGTTTCCCTCCTCCTCCTCCACCTCCTCCTCCTCCTCCTCCTCCTCCTCCTCCTCCTCCTCCTCCTCCTCCTCCTCCTCCTCCTCCTCCTCCTCCTCCTCCTCGCCGCTCACTGCGTCTCCCGCATCCCGTGTCTGTATGTCCGCGCCCTCCCGCTGCCTCTATAGTTTCCCCAACCACTCGCCCACCTCTCTCTCCCCGGCCGCACCGCCTCGTTCTCGAGGCGTGAAATCAACGAGTCAACGGAGGGGAGGATGCTGGTGCTCGGGCGACACTAACTACGTCAAGTCGGTCAATAGATTCAGTCATAGGCATTCAACAACTGGGCGTCCTTCCCCCTAACGACACGCGACACACTCGATATGTAACATCCTCTCCTCCCGCTGTCCTCTCCGGGCTCGATGGCTTCCCCCGGTGGTGCTGTAGCGCCGTGCGTCACGTCAGAACCATCACTCCCATGGGTTTCGTGCCCATGGAAGATGCGGGGAATATACAGGCCTATAGTTTCCGATAGACTGAGAGAGGGCAAAAAAAATTACGCTCGCGGGATGTGAAATATTTTAGCAGACATACCTCATATCTGATTCGGCCCCCGTGGTTGTTTTTCGTTAACCGAATTAAGCCCGTTTAGTATTCGTCATTGTGTTCCGTGTCGTTCAATTACATCCCTTAATAGAAGAAAAAAGAATGTCGACGAAGATTCGACGTTGACAATTCGTGACAAATTGAGACGATGTCCTCGATGTGGTCTTTGCGAGGCGTAGGCAGGAGTCATTTGAGGAAATGGTCAAAATTAATACGCATCTGGGCCACCGACTGAGCAAGAGGTTTCCCGCTCATGGCCTCGCCTAGTATCCGTCGTTCTGTCTCTTCTATTTGCGCTATCTCTGTCCGTGGGTTCGCTTGTTGCGCGTGCCGCGCTCGGGAACGCGCAATATGTGTGTTTCTGTACCGATGTGTGTGCGCGCGTGTGCACTAGTTCCTATCGAGTGTTCTTGAGAGAGGGAAAGAGGGGTGAGGGAGAGAGGCGCGTAGAGAGGGAAGGAGGAAAAGCGGGAGGGGGTGAGGGGAAAGGAGAGAGGGAGCGCGAGAGCGAGAGAGAGGGAGAGCGGGCGATAGGCTAAGACCATATAAAAAAAAGGAGGCAGGATTGCATAATTTTGTTTTTAAATATTGAATCGTATCACATCCTTCAATGGTTTTTATTGAGAAATGGAAAGAGCCGAATTGATGCTTTTACAGGCCAGCCTCTTTTAAACGCCATCAACAGTTTTAAGCATTTAAATTGTCTACTATCAACAGCTTGGATGTAGCCAGTGTCTGTTTTATAAGTAAGAACATGGCTATTAGGCCTGCATTCAACTGCTACATCACTCATACTCATTAGGCCAGTAGGCCTACCGTGGCCAACGATACCAGCGCCTCTCCCCTAGTCTCATTCGTTCATGTTAAATTGATCAAGCTTTACTCGAGAAACCAAAGGTCATTGCATTCCTGGCAATATTTGCAATACGAAAAACAACCATGATTGCTATATCATGGAGGTCTGTCTATATGTGAATTCTACTGGAGCCAGAGAGCTTAGAAGACTATGACTATGCAGCACACTCCCAGTATTCTTGTCGTTCACAATATACCATAATCATCCTAATGATTGAAAGGATGACCCTGAATCAGCAGCACAAAGGCCTCCTCAACCTGTTGTGAGCGCCATTAATGATTGTTTGAACACGGTTGTTATTATATTTGTACGGATTGAATCCTAATGCGATTTTGTTTTTGGATTGTCTTCGTCCACATTCACGGCGTATTGTTCCTGCCTTATTAGCAGGTGGGAGGGGAGCTCCATATTCATAAGCTAGCCCACTGTTTAAGAAACAACAACAGGCAAAAGGCGATTGCAGATTTAGCATCAAATCTTAATTTTAGAAGTCATATTTTCGCAGTTTTAATGAACGTATTAGTGTGGCCTTGTGTAAACAGTGAAACTAAAGGATATATGTTTCATCCACTAAACACAATTGCCAAAATATCATGGCCATGTTCCATTGTTACTGACTGAGCATTGCAGCAGTTGGCAGTGTTTAGGAACTTAAAAGGCAGTCCATTACTGCACATTTAATAATTTATTATGCCTGATATCCCCTTTTGGCAGATTCAGTAAGAATTCACAAGCCTAAATTAACTTTAATTTATTAATGAATTAAACACAATTTAAACAGGACAACTTTATGGTGAATCATAATATCAGTTCAAAGGGTCTTTCCAGAAGCACTCCTTTGATACATTGCCTTTGGAAACAGCATTATAACCCCCTTGAGGAGCAGCTTTTCTTTCCTTAAACCTCATGGTGTCCCCTCTCCTTCACCCTCGTTTTCATGCTGCAGTCCTTTCTTTCCCTAAGCCCTCACCGTCTTCCTCACCTCCACTCCAACCCTCCCCGCGCCTCCTCCATCGCCCTCCTCCTCTTGTCTCCCTCCACCTTGTACTTGAGTCACGGGCTCACTGAAGCCTCTCATGGATTTTTCGTCAAAGTCCTCGTTCATCAGGAGGTTCCCGTCGCTCAGCCCGGCGGCCCCCTGCCAGTTGCGGTAGCACTGCGGGACCGGGCTGCAGATCCCTTCCACTGCATTCGGGGAGAGGACTTGAACCGTCTGGCCGCAGCAGCAACACAAACGTGGGCTTCTCTTCTACATCAAACACGGCCTCCAGCTCCCTACAGGGGAATAGAAAAGGCATAGAGAATGCTAACACATCTGAAGGCATATTCTTAACCATGGCTATGCATATCCCCTAGGGTTTGTTTTAGTTATTAGTAAATGTGATCATTTTTCCGATCCGTCTCTAGCGAGTCCACTCAATGACGGACCAATTGCAGGAATAAAGTTCTTCCAACTGAAGTTTATGGAGGTTCACAGCTCTAAATTGTCATGCAGTAATGCAAATAGATAGTTATGCATAAAGCTTGTTATGCAGATAATTACGTAGCAGGTAGTTGTGCAGTTAGCGATGCAGACAGTGAGTTATGCAAACAGCTAGTCGTGCAGGTAGCTAGTTATGAAGCACAGTGGTGCAGATATGAGGTAGCTATTTATGCAGTCCACTAGTTATGAATTGGCTGCTGTGCATATGGCAAACTATGAAGGAACAAGTTATGAAGTAGCTAGTTATGCAAGCAACTAGTTGCGCAGACAATTATGTAGACAGCTATTTGTGCAGACGGCTAGTTATGCAGATAGCTATCTGTGAAGACAGCTGGTTATCTGGATAGCTGTTTATGCATAAAACTAGTAATGCAGATATTTATGTAGCAGGTAGTCGTTAGCTAATTATGCAGACAGCAAGTTATGCAAACAGATAGTCATGCAAACAGCTATGGGGGTGGCTAGTTATGCATGTAACTAGTTATGCAGTCAACTAGTTGTGCATACAGTTATGCAGACAGCTTGTTGTACATACAGCTAGTTGTAAAGACAGCTAGTTGTGCAGACAGCTAATTGTGCAGATAGCTAATTGTGTAGACAGTTGTGCAGATAGTTAATGTGCAGACAGCTGGTTGTGCAGACAGCTGGTTGTGCAGAGAGCTAGTTGTGCAGACACTGTGCAGACAGCTAGTTTTTCAGATAGCTAGTCGTGCAGACAATGTGCAGACAGCTAGTCGTGCAGACACTGTACAGACAGCAAGTTATGCAGACACTGTGCAGACCGCTAGTTATGCAGACACTGTGCAGACAGCAAGTTGCGCAGACAGCTAGTCGTGCCAAACAGGGACTTTATTTGTCCTGTAGGGGGCCTCGTAGGCTAGATACAGACGTTTATTTGGCAGCTCTTTAAGATTTTGCTGCTGTTCTTCCGACTGTTTCGAAAATACAAATCGAGTGTGTGTTTGTTTGTATATGTGTGTGTGTGTGTGTGTGTGTGTGTGTGTGTGTGTGTGTGTGTGTGTGTGTGTGTGTGTGTGTGTGTGTGTGTGTGTGTGTGTGTGTGTGTGTGTGTGTGTGTGTGTGTGTGTGTGTGTGTGTGCACGTGGATGTGTGTGTTTCTATTTTACCTGATGTTGAGATCAGATGTTTCTGAAATATTTAAGTAACAGAGCACACTGTGGTGGTTTTCCCCTGCAGCAGATGCAGAGAATAGCATAAGTGGGCCTATGTGGTTCTGTAAGCGCAGGACAATCTCCCTTTTCATGTCCAGTTCATCCTGGTCCCTTTTTACTAGAATGAGAACCATGGAACAGGTCCACCATGTCTCTTGAGTTTGGGGGTTTCATTTACAAAAAGTAATGGGGAATGGTTGAAAAAGGTGAATACTTTAGGTCACACATACTGTATATACCAACCACTTCTTGTACATGAGGATGATGAAGAAATGGAATCAAATAACATGTAATTTTTTTACATTGGAATTATATAATCTCTTTTTTAGCAAGATAATTCCCAAAGAAAATATTCTCACCTTTAGGATCCAGTCAATTGTTCACTTCCCTTGCCTTGGCACCTCTCGTGTCTCTGCCCAAGCTGTCAGCTATAATCGCTTTATCTGTAAGAACGTCTCCTCACCTTCATGGTGCCTGTCACTACACACTGCCTCCCGGAGGATTAAGGAGGTGTGTATGTGTGTGTGTGTGTGTGTGTGTGTGTGTGTGTGTGTGTGTGTGTGTGTGTGTGTGTGGTGTGTGTGTGTGTGTGTGTGTGTGTGTGTGTGTGTGTGTGTGTGTGTGTGTGTGTGTGTGTGTGTGTGTGTGTGTGTGTGTGTGCATATGCACGTGTGTGTGTGTGTGTGTGCTTGGGTGAGTACAGTTGTAATCAGTGATCATAATCATTGCTTGATGCACAACCAAGCAAATGGCAGCATTGTGACCCTTTATATGGGTATGACTTGGTATTTTACTAATAATCAACACAGATAAAGTTCACTATATATTTAGTTTAATCTTTTGGTTTGTATATTTGGTCTAAGTCAAGTGCCATGTGTAGTCATGCTTGACCCCTGGGGCTAGGGCTGTGCAATTATCTATTATAATCCATCTATTTTTGGGTTTGAGTTTTGGGTCAAACGACCTCCAAACAAAAATAATCGAGTAGAAACGTTTTTTTAAAAGAAACGCTGAACCGCTGGATACATATTTGTCTATTATTTTCTACTTGAAAATTTTCTGTATTTTTTTAAGGGGAAATTTCAGAGTTCTCAGTTACAAAGTGTTATTTGGAGAGAAATGCTGAATAAATTCATCATGTTTTCAAACTCAAAAATAATCGTGACTTCAATATTAACCATAGCAGCCCTACCTAGGGCAGTGTAAAAAAAAAAGGTCTCCACTGTCCGTGCTCTAAACCTCGCTCCACCTCTGGTCCTCATTGCCCAGCAGCACGCTCCTCTTAGTCCTCATCCTCTTCATACTTTCCCTTCCCCAAAAAGTCCCACCACTTCTTCCTTCTCTTGTCGTCCTCCGTCTTGTACTTGAGCCTTCGGACGGGGTCGGTTGCACTGCGCAGGTTGAGGTCGTCGTACTCCTCGTTGAGCATGAAGCTTCGCTCCACAAGCTCCGCCCCCTCCTGCCAGTTCCGGAAGCAGTCGGCTGCGCCGAGACGGCAAATTTCGTCCACGGCGTTTGCGGAGAGGACGGATCCGTCGGGCCGGAGGACCACCACCGTCGGAACGTTGATCACGTCAAACTTAGCCTGCAGCTCCCTGTGCCATGCGGGACGAAAGGACTGTAATTAAACATATATCGTACAAAGGACGATGATTATACATAAAGTACGAAGGATGATAATTGTACTTATCGTACAAAGGACGATGGTTAAACATAAAGTACGAAGGACGATATTTATACTTAGGCCTACAAAGGACGATGCTTAACATGAAGGACGATAATTATGCTTATTGTACAAAGGACGATAATTAGCCTATACTTATCATACCAGGGCCAATAGGCCTACTTATCATACGTGGACGATAATTAGGCTATACATAAAGTGCGAGGGAAGATAATTATACTTATCATACAAGGCAGAGGATTAGACCTATCGTGCAAACGGCGATGATTATTCATGTTGCTCGATAAGTAGGCCTATAATTATCGTCCTTTGTACAATATGAATAATCCTCGTCCTTCGTACGATAAGTATAAATATTGTACAAAGGACGATAATTATACTTATCCTGCAAACAACGACAATTATACATATCGAAGGGCGATATTAGACATACCGTATGAAGGATGGACATTATACTTATCGCACGAAGGACAATGATTAGACATATCGTACGAAGGACGATCATTTTGCATTATCTTTGCATAACACACACCATCCAGGAAATGCTGCATTGTACTCTTTAGCCTCGTATGAGACCAATTATCATGTAGCTGCAGTCATCTTCTCAAGGTTTTCCAATCGCTGTTACCTAATACAGTGGTTTTAAGTTTTTTTTCTCACGCACGCGCACGCGCACGCGCACACACACACACTCACAAACACACACACACACACACACATCTTTCTTGCTCTCTCTTGTTTCATTCCTTTCATCTGTGTGCCACTTCCTGTCTCCCTCCTTCCCTCTAGGTGTCAAACTCACTTTTTGTACGAGTCCTCGAATGCCACGAACAAAGACTTTTTGTGCAGCTCTTTTAGAAACTTTTCCTGTTGCTCCTCTGTCTGATCCAAACTAAGAAAAAAAAAGTAAGATTGAAGAAAAGAGCTGAGTTTCGAGCTGTGTGTGTGTGTGTTTGTACTTGACTGAATTAGTGAGTGTTTGAGTGTATTTGTGTGTGTGCCTGTGTGTGTATTTGTTTGTTTGTATGTGTGTGTGTGTCTGTGAATTTGGCTGTGTGTAAGTGTGCGTGTGTTTATATGCGTGTGTGGGCAGAAGTTGCAAACATCTTGACAGAGACCTGATGTAGACCAGGGCTAACAATGCTGGGTTTTCTATGTAGAAAGGGTCCTTAAGACGTTTGAAGAAGTCGTTGAGTATAGGGACAAACTCTCTGCACTTCTCACATCCAGCACAGGCGAAGAAAAGCATCAGAATCCTGTTCTCCAAGGTGCCTATGATTTCCCGTTCTGTGTTAAGCTCATCCTGGTCCCAGTTGTTCTTCACCAAAACCCGATCCAGGAACAAGTCCACCATGATGAAGCGCTCGGGAGAGAAAGGAACAATGTTGTCAGCAACAAACAATGCACAATGCAGAATTGGGGTTGCCCATCAGAATAGGATGTTTTGCTGGTGATACTCTGCCATATTGGGAGGACTCGAGAGAGTACTGTCCTGTATATTCCTACATCAACGTCAATATACCATAAACCTGGCTATGTTTTGCCACGTCTCGCATGAAAAAACACTGGCAGATACAAACACAGAAATGGCTACCCATAATGGCTAGTAATTTCAAGATTAATTACTAAACAATGACAAAAAAACACTAGTACCTAATTAATAATTTACATCCCAATGTAGCTATACTCCCAAAATGGTGCACATTGTGATTTGACGTTGTGATGTACAAAGGAATGAAAACAAAGGTGGAAAATACACTAAACAACCACTGGCTGCTGAGTTGGGCCCTTGTCCATTTCCAGTGAAAGGAGCCAGGATGATCCAAGAATGGTTGATTCAAAGAGTGTCAACAAACAGAGTGATGCAAGTGGAGTTACAGTACTCTATACAGTGGAGTACCTCAAGTGTCTCAGCCCCAAGAGTTGACAGGAAGATTTCTACTTAGCGTTCATGCAGTTTAACGGCCAGGATGTAGTTGAAAAAACATTGGTGAGGTTGTACGCACTCTGTAGTTACACTGTTCCTAAATTAGCCTTTCTATTAACTAATGTGTTCACCTTTTCCTATTCTGCTCTAAGAAATATAATATGTATGCATGTATATTGTGTTGAGGTTGATAGTGGCTCGTGGCACACCATGTCAATATTCTAGCGGCCCGGTATTAGAGACTAATAAGCCGTCAAAACAACAGCTAAGGACAAACAAAATCAGTAAGCCCCCTCACCTTGAAAGCCTGTTTCAACACAAAGAAAACACCAGATGCCGTTTCCTCTTGTTCAAGCCATTCTACTACCCTCTTCTCCACTGCTTTCCCTTTTCCCGTCAAAATTCCACCTTCCGTCTCGCCCGGTGTGCCAATCTTGGCTTCCTCTCAAGGCCCCTTCAATTACTCCATTACTCCGTTTTCGGATCGACTCTGTTGTCTCCCCCCTGCCAGCACGCCGACAGCCAGGGCTACAACGCCAGGACAGGGGGTATGCTGTCGTCTTGGTGTGAATAGAGTCTCTCAAAGCCGGAGCAGATAAACAGTAACAATCCCATTACTTTAAGAGCAGCAGGATGGTGTTGGAAGGGGGGGACAGACAGGATAACACACAGGGACAAAGTGGATTGCAAATTGGACGGGTCTTTCTTGGCAATCACTTAAGGGGAGGAGAAAGTGGGAACTAGGGAATAAATAGAGAAGAGAGACATACTTATGACTCAGTGTCTTAATGGCCTCATCACATGGAAGATGATGGCTCCTACCCTTAGAAACCTTTATTGATACCTACAAGCCAGGTTAGAAATGATCAAGTTTTATGCATCAAGATATGGTTTGAGGTATTCACACTGTTTTTCAAGCTGTGAGTGCTGTGTGTACAAATCTGCTGTGCCACTTGCATGACGTTAATCTCACAGTGACTAGAGGGGAGGTGGTAAATATAGAAGGCTGCAGGGGCATCTAATAGGATTAGTCCGAGACACACAAGGAGATGAACAAACACAGAAGCTGCCGGGGTGTAATACATAAGTGTGGAACCACGCCATCTAATGTATGTGTAGACACAGCTCTCATGCTGCTGAGAGAAAAAACACCACCACATGATATTCTGCTTACATTTGCTGCTTCGATTTGCACATATTAAAATAACTGCAATGACCTCAACCCGTCGCTGGAGATGATCTTTATTCTTTGACAAAAAGGAACGTATCAAGTCATACGATACAATAAAGCCTTGTTCAATCAAATTGACCAACTAAATGCAAAAATTTGCAGGAATGGAAAATGTTTGAATTACTTTTGATATAGGGACTACATTAAAAGTATTTTTATTTATTTTTTTTGCTTTGTAAAATTTTGTGCTTCAGGCCATTCTTTCTATTCTTGAGCTTGGGCAGTTGGACAAAAGGGAAAGAAAGACATTGCATTGTGGCCGAATGTAATCTGGAGGTGACTGAACCACCAAATTATTAACAATAATAATAATAATGCCAACAATAATAATAGTGCAGAGATTTATATGGGGACACAAAAACGTATTTACCTCTGCCAAAAGTCCCTTATTTATCCTCCCCTACTCTTCTGCTGCCCATATTTGTTCTGCATAAAGTTTATAGACCAAAATACATAAAGACTATCCTACATTCAAAACGGCTATGACATTTATTTAACTACCTCCTTTTTCTCCTCATTTCAAACCGTAACACTCAGTTCACCTCCTATTCCTCCACCTCCCCTCCCCCTCCTCTTCCTCACAGATCCTCCTCCTCTTCCTCACAGCTCCTCCTTCTCCTCTTCTTCACAGCTCCACCTCCTCTTCCTCACAGCTCCTCCTCCTCTACCTCACAGCTCCTTCTACTCCTCTTCCTCACAGCTCCTCCTCCTCTTCCTCATAGCTCCTCCTTCTCCTCTTCCTCATAGCTCCTCCTTCTCCTCCTCCTCACAGCTCCTCCTCCTCCTCCCCCTCCTCCGCCTCCTCCTCCTCCTCAACAGCTCCTCCTCCTCCTCCTCCTCCCCTCCCCTCCTCCTCGCCTCACAGCTCCTCCCCTCCTCCTCCTCCTCCTCACAGCTCCTCCTCCTCTCCCCCTCCTCCCCCTCCTCCTCCTCAGCCTCCTCCTCCTCACAGCTCCTCCTCCTCCCCCTCCTCCCCCTCCTCCCCCTCCTCCTCCTCACAGCTCCTCCTCCTCCTCTCCCCCTCCTCCCCCTCCTCCTCCTCACAGCTCCTCCCTCCTCCTCTCCTCCTCCTCCTCCTCCTCCTCCTCACAGCTCCTCCTCTTCCTCCCCCTCCTCCTCCTCACAGCTTCTCCTTGGCACTCCAGTTGTCCAGGTCCGACTGCAGCACGTCTGAGTTCTGTGCGTTGGAGCTGAGCTCCGCCTGCTCCTGGGTCTTCCTGGAGCGGGCGCGGTCCCAGTCGGTGCGGACCGTCTCGTTGTCCCAGACCACCGAGGTCTCTGTGTCGCTGATGTACCCCGGTTCGCCCGTATAGTGGATGGGGTACACCAGCAATGGCTCGGCCGAGAAGGCACGCAGGTCCCGCTGCTTGAAGTGGATGTGGGAGTGGTGGGGGAGGGAGGGGAGGGGGAGAGAGGAGAGAGAGAGAGAGAGAGAGAGAGAGAGAGAGAGAGAGAGAGAGAGAGAGAGAGAGAGAGAGAGAGAGAGAGAGAGAGAGAGAGAGAGAGAGAGAGAGAGAGAGAGAGAGACCTTCAGACTTACAACCTCTAAAGGCTGTGTGGTCAACTCTTAACGTCAAGACAAAATATGCCAGCATGTGTCTCTGTCTGCGGCCAGTGCCATGTGGCAAAACGGCACTTTAAAAGCTGCTGCATAGCTTTTAGACTTTCAAGGCAGGTTTCTCTCTGTTGTTGCGGCAGCAATTGATACAATACTGTCTGTCACTGTGGTAACTATTCACTGATAATACGTGACGCACTTTCCATTATACCGCATGATTCCCTGTCTGCACAATATTATCCAGTGCATTCACCGTCGTATTGATGGTAACGTCATGATGATAAAAAATGTGATCAGCTGAAACAGTTGGGTGGTTCAAGAGAACTCAGAATAGAGGCAGAGAGGAGAGAGGACGTACTCACACTGGGTGTTTATTGTACATCACGGGAAGGAACTCATCGACGGGGAGCATCTCACTCAGAGGCTCCGCCCTGAGCAGTTTCCGTGCGCCCTTCAACGACATCATGTAGCCCAGCGTCCAATGAAGTAGTCGGCCTCTACCAGATTGTGGATCATGGGAACGGACGTTTCTTGGGGGTCCAGCTGCATCCTTTTCCGGCCGATGTAACTTCACAAAGACAAATTCCACAAAACAACAGTCAGAGAGGCAGAGAGAGGAATGTGAATCCCCAACACACATTTTGCAACATGCCGGATAGTACTCACATCAGGTCCCAGTCAAGTCCGTGGGCGGTCACTTCGTGCAGCAGGTTGCTCAGACGGCGTTTGAAGAACACCTCGAAGCGGAGGTCGTCCTCTATGACCAGAGAGCTCTGCAGACCACGCTCTGAGATCTGCACGATGCATTCAGCACACCGGGATACACACACACACACACACACACACACACACACACACACACACACACACACACACACACACACACACACACACACACACACACACACACACACACACACACACACACACACACACACACACACACACACAGCGGTCATACAATAAAGGGAGGGCAATCTTGACATATTCCATTTTTTTTTCAAACCAACAAGGAATCACTTTTGCAAGTCCACTTTTTTTCTTCATAAAACATTAGTAAGAAAAGACTTTGGCCGGTTTTCTATGATCCCAGGTTTATTGTCGACATTGTCCCAGATGAGTATGAAAGATAAGCCATGATTTTAGCTCCTCCCCTCTCGTAGTGTCGGCGTGTGCCCAAACTGGGCGATGGCGAGCCATTGATATCCATTATATTCCAAACAATCAGCTCCAATACCTGTATTTTGGGTTTGTTAAACGAAAGTAAGTGCATACAAACTACGCTGGCTAGGTACTTTTCTCCAATAGTAGCAATGAACAAATCCAGGAGTTTTGATTGCGTTTCCACGTCACTGCTTGCTGACAGACACACGATAGAACAATTCAGGAATTTGTGACGGTTTCTAAGTCTAAGCATCACTTCTGGACCAAAATGGATCATGAATTGATTCATCAGGACATTTCACGTTCAGGCATTATATTTGCTGGCCTCCCAATCTGAGTCTCTATGTCAATGAGCAGGCGCAGCGGCGTGTAAGCATAGACCACCAATCAGTTTAAAAAACAAACCCTCCTACACTTGCCCTCGCCACTTATTGAAATGTGGCTCCGCACTCAGAATTCAGCATTATCATAGCATTATAACCCTAAAACACGGCAATTAGCAACACTCAAGACTTCTAACTGCATGCCTAACCCACTTCTGGACTCAGCACGAAAGGACACTCTAATCGATGACAGCTACGACACTGAGCTGTCTCTTCTACACGAAGAACCACATGATTGAGTGCAAGTCTATTTTGAAGCATGTCAACACAGCCCTCCACCAGAATCACCAGAATCAATGTGTAACCACGAAATGTGTTCATGAATATCCTTCAAATTGTTAAATAGTTACGATTATAATACAATTACCATAATATTACTATAACAATAGTTGTTATAACATAAGTGTGATCACAAACACGATAATGATAGCAAAAACGTATAATAATTGCAGTGCGACGAATCTGTGCGACGCTACTAAGCCTCTGAGTCCGCCACTAAGTCTTTAAGTCAGTGAGCGTGCACAGTGGCAATAAACCCCGATTCAAAACTTGATCCTGTGGATTTGTACATTTGTGGGCACTATTGGTGAAGACTACCGTGCCAGGGCAGCTCCTATGCTGTGCTCTCACCTGGGTTGTACAAAACAAAGATACCTTTAACGGAACTGCTAAACACTCATTTAAGACATATTGGATTTGAATGGATTGTCGATGGATTGCCCGATTTGAGAAGGTGACGACACTGCGATAGGGGATGAGTTGAACACATTTCGTGGCTGATTAACTTGGACGTAGGCAATGTCAACAATAAAGCTTGGGTCTTAACAAACTGTTCAAATATTTGAACTAAAGCAGGGTGATATGGGAATACTGCACACCATTACACATATGGTAATTTAAGGTTCATTTTCATCATTAAAAAATAAAAGCCTCATATATTTTAAATTGTATCACCATATCTGAAAAGGAGAAGCTGGGTCTTGCCAAAAGTTTTGTTTTTCTAACCCATCAAAACAGGATTAACAACTATATTAAATCAC
>OLKM01001139.1:135000-140000 GCA_900291075.1 Melanogrammus aeglefinus | reverse complement strand
AGCCAGCCCTCCAGCAGTGTGTGGTGTTGTATGTCTTGTGGTCCATCGCCACCCTGCGGAGAGAGAGAGAGAGAGAGAGAGAGAGAGAGAGAGAGAGAGAGAGAGAGAGAGAGAGAGAGAAGAGAGAGAGAGAGAGAAGAGAGAGAGAGAGTGAGCGAGAGAGAGAGAGAGAGAAGAGAGAGAGAGGATAAGAGAGAGAGAGAGAGAAAGAGAGAGAGAGAGAGAGAGAGAAAGAGTAGCGAAGAGAGAGGAAAGAGAGAGAGAGTGAGAGGAAAGAGGAGAAGAGCGAGTCGAGTAGAAGGAAAGAGAGGGAACGAGAGAGTGAGAGGGAGGAAGAGAGGAGAGAGCAGACGAGTGAGAGGAAGAGAGGAGAGAGAGAGCGAGGGGGAGGAAGAGAGGAGAGCGAGAAAGAGAGAGAGAGAGAGAGAGCGGAGAGCGAGAGAGAGCGGCGAGAGAGAGAGAGAGAGAGAGAGAGAGAGAGAGAGAGAGAGAGAGACGAGAGAAGAGAGAGAGAGAGAGAGAGAGAGAGAGAGGAGGGGGGAGGGGGGGGGGGGGAGAGAGAGGATCCACCAACTGAATTGAAGGTCAACAGAAACAGAGCTAAATACCACAGGTAATCGATTAAGAGCAAGTCACCGGAAATAGCAAGTATGCAAAGAGAATACAGAAAAAGTCTGAACTCTTCTGATTTTGGTCCATCGATGACATAGTGCAGTCAAGACAAACATGATGTGGTGGTGATAGTGAGACAGGCGATATTGAAAGTTGTCTGTTGTCTGTGTCATCATAGCAGCTCTGCCAGTTTATATAGCTTAATACCATGTGATGGAGAGATAAAGAGAGGCTGAGGGAAAGAGAAAGAGAGACAAAGAGGGAGATAACTTAAGAACAGCCTTTTATTTCAAACTGTTTCAAATTACAGCCACATTTATCGCAAAACAAACAGGAACATAAAAAGACAGTAGAGGGAATATGCATATCAAACCATCATATTTACTTTACTTTCTTTTATTCTTTATTCCTTCGCCCGATCTAATAGTAAGCCGAATTTGTATCTTGTGCTTTATTGTTATTTGTCTGTGCTGTTCCTTTCTCATTTCTGTAATTAACTGCTGGTTGGAGGAGCCAGAGGGAACTATGGGCAGATTTATGGACAAATTAAAGAATTTCAGTAATCCACACACAGCGCCCAGAGGTTACATGTTTTAACAAACCCCCAGCTCATCATTAGAGCACAACACACACACACAACACAAACACACCACCACACACACACACACACACACACACACACACCACACACACACACACATCACCCCAAACACACGCACGCACGCACACCACACACACACAACACGCACGCACGCACGCACGCACACGTACACACCCCCACATGCACACTCACAGGTGTAGGGACAAATTCAAGAAGGAAAGAAACTCAAATGAACTGATGAAATTAAACTAACCTCTCCAAATGTCAACTCACAACAAACAACCTCTGAAATAAGAACTTTAAAATAGAATTAAGCAAAGCCTTAGACGGATGAAATATTTTATCAATCAAAATGAAATGTCTTCTGTTGTTCTTTCCTCATATCAGAAATATAGAACGAGAAAATTATTTGTTGACATACAGACCTATACCCACATTGTCAGAACAACTGGGGGCGGGAGGGGCGGTTAACTATTCTAATAAATAGGCCTGATTTCCAGAACAATTTTTGTAATATTTTCTCACTCACCAGAGAGCAATACGATCCTTCGGTAGTTTAGACGCTCAACTGTCCCAAGGACGAGAGGCAGTGAGTGTCCCGAGTTGCGGCAGACCAGCGCTATGAGAACCCGGGGATCGAGAAGCGGGGACTCGGGGGTCCACCGCTCCTCGGGAAAATATCCTCGGCTTAACCCCGAAAGAAAAATGGTCAGTAGTAGAGGCAAAAGTAAGTCGACCCGGTGCATGGCAGGAATCAGAGTTGTGACAAGGCACCGCTGCAGATATTACACTGCACGGGATGTGGATGATGGGACCACTCCTTTATTTGTTATGCCGACTCCATAGACGACTTGCGCGTAGACGGCGATTTAAAGGGATATGGGAGATTCAACCAGACCGCAGGGTCACGTAAATTTGAACGGTTTAGTTGACATTCTATGCTGCTGGCCTATATCAAAGCATACTTGGTATTGCTTAACTAGTATATAACAGCATACTTTATCACTTCGATAATTTGTCAGTGAATTTTCGGCGTAATTCAGTGCATTAATGTTGTCGACAATCCCTTTAAGAAAAGGCCACGCCCTCTTACACTACGCCGTCCGCTGGAATCTGCTAGAAAAACAACTGGGACAGCCAAGCATGGCGCATAGGCATGTGAGGATAAAAACTACTGCTATCAAGTAACATGAATCAAGTCAAGCCACGTTTCGCGTTTTTTATACCCTCAGGCCTTCCGGTGGGGTATTGGGTGGAAAAAAATTATATTGTGAAACCCATATCAGCACTCCGTTACAAAGGACTCTGCCGTCTATGGTGCCGTCCTTGAGGCGGATGACATCCATAATAGAGGTTAACCGCTGCACAGCTGGACGCGCATGCAAGGGCTTAAGCGTTGACATGTTTGAATAGCCCATTTGTCATCTTTTACTTAAGTTTTATGGATAGAGTGCTATAAACCCCTGGGCAATGGGTATAATATGTTTACTTGAATCGGTATAGAGGACTGGTAAAAAAAAAAAGATGAATAATAAAATAATGAATAAAATAACAAGGGGGAGTGAGGGAGTGATTTAATAATAGGGCTAAACCGACGATCTGGTTAATTAATACAGCACTTCTTTAATGGACACTGATAATAAACACATGCTTATTAATTCCTATAAACAATAACATATTTTAAGCTTGTTACTCAAAGTTTCTTCCCAAATGGTTGCTGTTGTTTTGGTCTTTTGGAAACCTGAATTACACAATTCTGGCGAACGCTCAGATAGTTGGCATCAGCTAATGCTCCTAAGCGGGCAGCAAATGTTACGTTGAGAAAGAGTTGTTCTCTGTTGATAGAGAGGGGGGAGGACACTGCTTCAGGACCAGATGGAAACCACCGACACAGGAGGAATCCTTTGAGTTGAAACAGGTCTTTGTGTTCCAATGTGGAGCCCATATTTCGCTATAATCCATGCCAGCCGGTCTGACTGCGGGCCAGGCCTTCATATTCGTCTGTCTTTGAATGTGTCCCAAATGTACATGAGTTTTTACATGTCCCAATTCTGTGGTGACTCATGTTTTTGTTTATTGAATTTTATGCCACAGTTTGTGTTAAACATGCAGACTTTGCCATGAAATTACCAGAATATGTCCATAGAGTTTGTTATAAGCCTGAATGATAATAAAGGACATATAAATTCCTCATTGGTCTGAAGAATTCATTTCAGTGAGTGCCTTCGACAAAAGTCAGGCTGCTATATTTACGCATGAGATATTTAAGCTGAATTGGGAAATGTATTGCAACTGCAATCTTCTGACTTGGTACTGCATTCTGTTGTACAGAATACAACAGTTGTAGCAGTGAGTGTTGGATAGTATGAGGAGTCTCTGCAACCTCAGCCTACACATGTCCTGCGATGAAGCGATGAGAAGGAGAAAAAACGTTGTACTTTGTACATGGAGACAGGAGTGTGTGGTGTGCTATTGCAGCAGACTCAGCTGTGTGTGTTAGTGTCTGTGTCTGTGTGTGTGTTAGTGTCTGTGTGTGTGTGTATGTGTGTGTGTGTGTGTGTTAGTGTCTCTGTGTGTTTGTGTGTGTGTGTGTGTGTGTGTGTGTGTGTGTGTGTGTGTGTGTGTGTGTGTGTGTGTGTGTGTGTGTGTGTGTGTGTGTGTGTGTGTGTGTGTGTGTGTGTGTGTGTGTGTGTGTGTGGGGGGGGGGGCTGTGCAATGCCTGAAGACATCTGCTTCAGCAGACTGTCACAATCCTCAGCTCCTGTCAACCCATGTGCACACATAACAAAATCATACATTCATGATGCGAGGTATTCTCTTTCCCCTGTAGACGAAGCAAGGGTGAGGTGTGGTCTACGAGGCATCTTTACGATTCAGCTGCAGCAATGGTCTTGCATTACAACAAACTTGCATTACAACGAACTCGCCCAGAGCAACAACTTGACACAAGGGAACAAGACATGTGAATGTTCGCGGACACATGCAAAATGAAATCCCTCCCATACACACGACTGATCTTAAATCGTTAATTGCCACTTTGTTAAAAATATTTTGCTGTAAATATTCTGCCCTGCTTTTATTATTGTCTTTCATTTGATATCATTACAATACCGGAACAATCTCCACATTTCCAAGGCCTCATGCACAAGAAAGGACTGGGCTTGGTTCTCTATTTAAACACAGGTTGATGCTGCGGTCTTCATGCTATGGTCTTCTGTGTTACAGACGCTCCCTCCCCTCAGTGATGTCACAGTATCGTCGTGGTGACAGAGCCTCGTAGCAGCCAGCCCGGCTATTGAGATAGAAGATAGGATCGCTGGAGAGCCCAGGATCGAATCCTTGGTGTCGGAGTCTCATCTTCACGATCTTGAAGGTGCCTGAGGACAAATAGAGCAGAAAAAAGGCAGCATTTTTTAAATATATTTTTTAATATATAATATAATTGGCACGTGTGTGTAGCTGTGTGAGACCAGATCTTAGGAGTTAATTCTCTGTTTCTCTGCTGATCGGTTTGGACTTGAGACTTTCCAGAGAATTTAAAAGGATAGGACCAATAACTGTCAAGGGGAGGGACGAACAAGTCTTGACAGTCTGCTGAATTATGAACATAATGGTTGCGCCCAAGGACAGTGTCAAATTAAAATGGTTTATATTCCAAGTCAAAATCTTTGCCATATTTGGAAATCAATAGTGCCCGGTAAAGGCCAGACTGATGTTCAACTGCGTGAGTTTGTGTGTGTGCAGGTGTGTGTTCACATGCGTATGTGTGTGTATGGGCACGTGTGTT
>OLKM01001139.1:127500-130000 GCA_900291075.1 Melanogrammus aeglefinus | reverse complement strand
TGCCCTTACCTTTATACCTGCTCCTCCATGACAAGCATCTGACACAAAGCCCTGCACTCCTGCTCGAGGATAGCAGGATATTTCAGTGCCCCGAACCACATCCTCTACCCTTACCTCGCGTGAGCTCTGCCCCGTACACCATGGCCCGTGGCTGGGCCACTCCCACACAGTGCAGCAGCGAGGACTGCCGCAGGTTGTGGTTGATGAGGGCAGCCTCCACGCCAACCATGGCCAGACCCAGCCACAGAGAGACCAGCATCGGGCAGCTTTCCAGGTACAAGGCCACAACGTCCCCTTCCACCAAGCCCTGCTGCAAGGCCCAGTGGGCCACGGCATGACTCCTCTCCTGCAGATCCTTAAAGCTCCACACCTTTGGATGACAGGGAATTCAATCTATTGGACGGTATTCCGACAGGACGACACCGGTCTGGGTGGTCATCCCGCGTCACTGTGTCTACTGGCTTCACTAAAACATCTGTTACCAATGTATTTTCACAATCACCCTGTTGGTGAGCATATCTTGTGGGTGACGGAGGGGACGAGTCCAACAACAACCTTTGAAACGTAAGAAGTAAGAAGTAAATAATGTAATTGAAAATACCCTGCTCAGCGGTCTGAACTGATTGTTACAGCAGTAAAACAAACACATACACAGATAAAGACAGCCACTTTGGTGTTATTATTGATGTCACCTCCAGAAAATAATTATGAGATCTGCGCCCCTTGGTGGTGCCGGTTCAGCCTCTTCAGTGCTACGTTGTCCGCAAACTATCTCGCCATGGTTAGTGGCAGGCTGGCTCTTCAGCAGAATATGCGTAACTCTGTCATTTTCACAAACAATATTGGTCACGGATGTTTCAGTGAAGCCAGGGGAAGACGGTTGCCATGATTGATCACCCAGAACGGTATTGTCCATTGAGCTCCCGCCTCGCTCGCATTGGGGTTTGACGGTCATTCCAAAAGCATGAAGGTCGTATTAGGTTAGCATGAAGGTCGTATTAGGTTAGCATGAAGGTCGTATTAGGTTTAACAGCGATCTGTGTGTAAACTCTGTGTATGCACGCATGGTGATGTGGTGTCTCAGTGTCACTGGGTGACCCCTGACCTCTCCTGTGGCTTCGTCGATCAGGGCAGGCTTGTGTGGCTGCAGTGCCACCACTGCTGAGAAGAGGGAGGGGATGGAGCTGTGGTCGCGTCGGTGCCGGAGCAGGGGGGACTTCACCCGCAGAATGGCAGCGAGGCACCTTCATCCCATGACGGAGCAAAGGATGACAGGGATGCTGGGTACAGAGCCTCAGGGAAACTAAATGCAGGAGATGTCTACTATAACCGCTGCTATATTTACAGAAACACACGAGGAGCGACAGGGGTTATAGAAATAAAGTGGTGCGAATTATGGGGAATATTTGCGACAACAAAAAGAAGAAGAAAATTAAGAAATAAAGACGCATGCTGGTCAACAAAATGCATGTAATGAAGTATACAACAAGAATGAATAAATAGCGTCAAATAGGTAAACGATAGAATATACAAATAAATGACAGGACTCCAGTAGGTGCTGCCAAACATTAAACTGAGTTTCTGCCTGGTCGAATTTTTGACGAATCGACACAAACACGCGTTTGTTCGCTACACTCACATGAGATCTCTCTTGATGGTCCGGCAAGCGACATAGAGGAACCGGCAGGGGAGGCCCCAGGCCGTGTGAAGAGCCAGCCCACACAGCAGCCCCCATGCCCAGGGAAGCCAACAAAGCCATGTGACCCCCAAGGAACACACGCACACTAACAGACAGATCAGCACCCCTTTAGCCATCTGAAGCAAGAAATTGAATATACAAATATCAATATGTCGAAGTTAAAGAAAAAAAAATTATATATATATATATATATATATAAATATATATATATTATAATATATATATATGAATATATAATATATATTATATATATTTCATATTACTGATTCTATTAATTCTACTGCACCAAAGGCCGACTACAACTAATTGTTCCACCGGTAAATATATAACTACCACTAGTTTGCCACATTAGCTTTTGTCTAAAATATAAGAGGGAAATGAAAGAGACTCTTGTGACACCTTAAAGTAATTCTCTTCTTTTGTACGATAGGCCTATCCATCGAAATACAAAGGCTGTCTAATAAAAGATGATAGTATGAAGCTTACCGGTTCCAGTCAAGTACTTTATGTGTTGCACAGAGCCAGGAATTCCTCTGTATAAGCAAGTTGATCGAGTGCAGGTCCGGGCATAATGCTGTCAGAGGGGAGGTTGTCAGAGCCAAATAACACATTTTATCCCTGAGCGAGAGAGGTGTGTCAATAAACAAGAGACAGTTACCACTTGCCTGCAACAATTAATTAGCTATTTCTATTAATATCTTCACCTGATACATAGCATTTATAGTTCTGTAGTTACTATATTTTTGAATTTGGTTTAAATATAAACATTATAATATAAGGCTGATGTGAACCAGGAGGCAT
>OLKM01001139.1:12500-122500 GCA_900291075.1 Melanogrammus aeglefinus | reverse complement strand
ACTACAACATAGACTAAATTATATTAGATTAAACTAGACTAAAGGAAACAAGATTTGATTAAATTAGACAAAACTAGAATGGACCATAGACAAGACTAGATACTGTTGATCAAACTAGACAAGAGTATGATAGATTAGATTAGACTAGATTAAATCGTTGTGGGTGTGCGTGAGTGTGTTTGTGTGATTGTGATTGGTCGTTCCCGGGTTTCTCACGTTGACGGGGTAGAGGGCCATGAGAACGGCGAAGCTGCTGAGATGGGTGCAGCTGCAGACGGTGTGGGAGGCGTTGGAGGAGACCTGGGTGCAGCCGCGGGTGGACCAGGCCCCGCCCCCCTCCTCCTTCCCCTGCAGCCCGCCTCCCGCAGCCTTCCAGTAGGCACAGGTGTAGCTCACCTCAGCGGACTCTTTCAGCTCCTGATGATGGCGCGCACACACACACACACACACACATACACAAACTAACCCATACATTTCTTTGCCTCTGATCTTTAACCGGCCTTTAAATAAACACATGCATTTGAGGAGATGTCTTGGTTGGTGCCTACCTTCAGGTGTCGTAGGGTGAGAATGACGGGCTGGGCTAGGTGCTGTGTGTCAGGGTTGGAGACCAACGCCGACACCACCTTGGAGAACAGCTGGCAACTGGGCTTCCCGCCGTTCTTTTCAGGTGAGGTTATCTGCTCAAAGGAATGGTTCAGCATGGTCTCCAGGTTCTTATAACTCACCAGAGCAGCGAGGGCAAAACCTGTGGACGCAGGGTGAAGAGATATGAACTCAAGTCACAGCAGGAGTGGAGGCTTGTGGGTGAGATGAGAGACTGGACAGAGGAGAGAGGAAGGGAGAGGAGGGGAAGAGAGCAGAGAGAAGTAGGGGGAGGAGAGAAAAGAGGCAGAACAGAGTGTTAGCCGAGTCGTTTTTATCTACCAGGGTACTTTCCGTTCCCGATGGCCGTGCTCCAGTCCGCCTCCAGGCTGGCATTGGAGTTGGTCAGGTGCACCGGCCCGCTCGGGGGAGTTGTCTTCTTCCACACCGTGATCTTCGTCTCTACAAACAAAATAGCACTCGTGGCTGAAGGACATACGCAGTGGCATGGCTCTGCACATCGCATTGATTGAGTTTATCGTGTCTCTCATTTAAGGGGAAGAGGATTAGGGGTTGTAATCAATGATGAAGAGTACATAATTGTGGTGTCTGTGTGTGCGTGCGGCCACCTGTCTGGCTTGTGTTCTTGCTGGTTTGGTCCTCAGTGAGTTGGGGGCCGATGAGTTTGATGGAGTCCTCCACTGCGCTGAGCAGGCTGCTCACGGCCACCACACTGTCGCCCGTATTGTTGCTGGACAGGACGTCCGCTGTCAGGTCGAAGAGGCTCTGCCATGTCGCAGCAGGACAGAGGCGACACGGTATTCAGGAGAGCAGCACCGCTGTGTGTGTATGTGTGTGTGTGTGTGTGTGTGTGTGTGTGTGTGTGTGTGTGTGTGTGTGTGTGTGTGTGTGTGTGTGTGTGTGTGTGTGTGTGTGTGTGTGTGTGTGTGTGTGTGTGTGTGTGTGTGTGTGTGTGTGTGTGTGTGTGTGTGTGTGTGTGTGTGTGTGTGTGTGTGTGTGTGTGTGCGTGCGTGCGTGCGTGCGTGCATGCGTGATTGCCTGCCCATGCACTGCCTCTCTGTAGTTCTTACATTGAGCAGCACGGTGGGTCCAGTGGTCTTGTTCCCATACTGGTCCGGTCGGGCCAGCGCTAGACAGCTACTCTTCAATTGGGCCAAGATTTCTGCCAGACCTCCATGGGGCTGGAGAGGACGGGAGATGCCAGAGAGAGCAGGCTTTGAAAATACTTCTAAAATACTGTGCCAACTGAGTAATGACATAGTGATGCAGCACTGGGATATTAGCAAGCCAAACCTTGCAATGCACCCATACCACTTCAGTTAGCAATGAGCATACATTAATGCATTATGAGCCCCCTTATAAAGCAAGCACGTTATCATCACCTGCTTTGACGCTGCAACGGGACCCTCGAACTGGTCACATTTCAGCTCTAGAACAGAAAACACACACGTCTAAAAGCAGAACATCCGGGACATGACACCCACCTCAACACATGCCTGTGATCATGTGAGAGTGAGGTTTCATAGAATTTATTTTAAAGATAAATGACCTCACAACACTTTTTTTCAACCGAGTTTTGTTATGAAACTGCAATAAAATAACTCAATAGAGTCTAAACAGAAGTCGTAACTTAAGTTTCCAACCGCAAGATTCAAGAGCTGTGTGTGTGTGTGTGTGTGTGTGTGTGTGTGTGTGTGTGTGTGTGTGTGTGTGTGTGTGTGTGTGTGTGTGTGTGTGTGTGTGTGTGTGTGTGTGTGTGTGTGTGTGTGTGTGTGTGTGTGTGTGTGTGTGTCAATTTCATCAAGCCAGCTTCTTTGTTGAGAAGAACGAATAACCAGTGAGCAGATGGAAGTTCTGGGACTAAGAGACAGAACAAACACCTCCTCAAACATTCACTTCAAACACTTCGAAACAAGTGTGCTGTCTTGATCTGATATCCATCTGAGCTCTTGGTCAAAACACACACTCCATGAACAGTGTATTATGCACACATCATTACAACTATGTCTATAGTGACACTAAATGCTGCTGCACAAAACATATCAGCAATGCTCTCAGCCCCAACTTTAAAAAAAAAAAAAATTAAACCAAACATGTGGTCAATGTAGGTATTGCAACGTTTTCTACTGCAGCTATTTACTCCATGAAAATCATTCTGAACTAGAAAATTCCTCAAAAATAACAATAAAAAAAGAATCGCTTTAGTCTGGCGCACTTTCTCCCACCACAGGCAACAATAGATGTTGCTATTGATTGCTAGAATTACAACTCAAGACAGAAGAAGCTGATATTATGTTCATATTATGTTTGTACTCTGTACAAAATGGTTTATAGACCATTACCTGAACATGGAGTCCTTTCATTGCCATAGTTAGTGAAGCCGGTTGGACACTCACACCAGAAGCCCCCGTTGGAATTTATACATGTTCCGTTAGTGCCACAAACTCCTTCATTTGGCTTTGCACCATCGTCACATTCATCAATGTCTGGTGGGAAGGGGGTTGAAACACAGTGGAGAAAGAATCATTTTACTGGATATGGTTGAGAAACAGTTACATTTGACAGAAAAAATAGAAACAACATACACACAAACAAATGTCTCACCAATGCACCTGTGACTCGTAGCATCCTGCTTTGTATACCCTGAGAGACAGGTACAGGTGTAGTTTCCAATGGAGTTGCTGCAGTAGGCATTGGGACCACAGATGTTCTCAATTTCCAAGCACTCGTTGATGTCTGACACACCATGGGGAGGGACAACACAAAAGGACATAGAGGAATGTTATTGGTCCACACAAGATGGCAGTATATGCAAACACACATAGGCAGACTTCCAGGGACTCTGGCTTGTAAGCACAGGGTCCTCAAGTTGGTCATTATTTGTCCTCACAAGAGGCTGCAACAAAGTGAACAGGAATATACCCAAACACTGTCCGTCGTAGGTGAACTCGGGCCTATTTTTCAACTCCTTGTACCCAGGCATACACTTGCTGCAGAAACTCCCCGGAGTGTTGATGCACATGGCGTGGTTTCCACATATACCGACATTCTGTTCACACTCGTCTTCTTCTGTCACTGTGCACACGTATTGAGTCATTAGGTTGGAGGTACTTTTCAAAATCATGACATCAATGGGCAGGTATCTTTCTAATGGATGCCTTCAGGGATATTGGGGATCAAACCCAGAGAATCGACATTACACTTTACATTTAGCAGACATTTATTTCCAAAGCAACTAACAACCATTCATGCACACAGCCACACACCGATGGAGGAGTCATCCACACAAGGCGAGCTGTTAAGGGGTAGACACACGTGTCTAAAAGCAGAACATCCGGGACATGATACCAACCTAAACACATGCCTGTGATCATGTGAGAGTGAGGTAAACCGCAAGATTCAAGAGCGTGAGTGTGTGGTCAAATCTTTGTGTAATCCAGTGAATACCAGTGAGAAGATGGAAGTTCTGGGACTAAGAGACAGAACAAACACCTCCTCAAACATTCACTTCAAACCTTCAAAAAACGGTCTTATGTATATTCCTGAATAGCTGCCATTCAGTGATTCATGAAAGAAGAACATACAAACAGACAAAAACACTTTTGAATTTTGTCATTTAGACATGTAGTTTCTCATGTTGATTGCCATGTTAAGTTGGCGGAACTTAAAGTAGCTTCACATACATGTAGTGAACTACTTTTGCGGTGTTTGTGTAACTTAGCTTGCTACATTTGACTGGGTTGTAGCCTCTGTGTAGTGAAGCTTCATTCGTGGCCCATGAAAGGCCTCACATGAAAGAGTGAGGCCTCTTTGAAGGATTATTGGACATAGAAGTCATACTTGTTCATTTTGCGACATATTGAAGTATTTGTTGCAAATAATAGTTGAGCATTGTAAGACGGTTGTCTTCCAGCTTATTATATTTAGCCTATATGCCTTGACTTTTGATTTGCTTGACCGAAGCTATGACTTGACTTGACTCTCACAAAAATGACTCGGGACTTGCTTGAGACTCGAAGGTTAAGACTCGAGGCTTGCTTGAGACTTTACTTGCACATGTGTGACTGACTCCCGTTCGAACGTTGTTAGAGCAGTGCACGCACGTTCATGATGAAGGCTCATTTATGCTCTACGTAAGATATGCATACTGTCACGGCCTGGCTCTTGGCCATAACAAATAGGGAGACACACCAAGGTTTAAATGAAAACGTAATTGATAAACAAACCAAACCAAAAAAGGTAACCAAAAATAATGGTTTAACAAAAGTCAACTGATGTCTGGAGAGGGAGAGAGCCATGGGCACATGGGCAGATATAAGACTGGTGAGCCTTATATCTGCCACACACTGATTGGGTTGATTGTGTAGCTCCACCCACCCCGAACCACCTTAAAGGAGAAGTTACACACAGATAGCCAAGAGGGCCGTCACACATACGGATACGAACGGAGCCTTCTGTCCGTACATTTTGTCCCTATTTCTGTACGTATCCTGCACGTTTTTGGATGCGTACCAAAACGCACCAAACGTTGCAGTACCACCGGAAATCGTGGGGGCACTGTCGAGCATTGTACACAAAAAGTTCCGTGAATAGCATACACAAAGAAAAGCTAATCAAAAACCCAGAAGGACAACCTGAAATACTGAAAGTACCGTTCATCGTCAATTTTTCTTATCGGTAAAAACCAATGACTGGAATTCTCCGTCCAAACTCACTGATCACCGCCGTCTACAACACTGCCTTTTGATGCAGGATTGTTATCTCCCCCAAGATTCAAGATGGTTTTATTGTATGCACAACACAGAGCAGTCACTGGCAATGACATTTTTTAGTCTTGGGCTCCTCCAACAGTGCAATATTAGAGAAAGTAAAAGTACAAGAGAAACACAAGCAGAAAAGGTGAGCCTTAAATAATACAAATAAATTAAATAAAAGTGTATAAGAGGAACACAAGTAGGAGAGCAGAGACCTAAATGCAAAACTAAATAAATGTAAATTGTAAACAGGCGTGTTTAACCAGATGTCGACTGGTATACAGTGGTAAGTTATAAAGTGTCATAGTGGTAAGCTAAGTAGCTCAGGCGTCACCAGCGGACATTCCGTGTGTTTTATTAAAACACATCCAATACCACGCAATGCCCAGCTGGCGCGATTTCGCAACCAAAAACAGTGGTTCCTATTGATATATTACTGTTAGATTTAAACAGCAAAGATAGAGAAGTCAACAGCAACATAATTTATTGCAGCAATGTAAAATTCCAAAACTACATGCGCAGCCGAAATGTAGCCTACCGATCAAACGCCACGTCACAAGGCATATAATAAAATCAAATGATTCCACTGCTCTTGTGGTCGCTTTTGACCTGCACTTGCTGTCTCTCTCTGATTTTTATTCAAACATAGTGGTTAAAATGTCCTCATATTGATCAATGGCAGAAAACATAGGCTACTGTAGACATGAATCATGCTGAGACCAGCGGGTGTCAGATAATTTCTGCAGGCGTTTTTTGTTGCGATTGTTTGTATTTATTGGACCGTGTCTAGACAGTAACGAACATCACTGACCATAGTTAATCGCGATTGTAGTCTACGCTCAGATGTGAACTCTTTATTGCATGCGGATGTCTCCATTCAAAAGAAAATTAAAACATTCGGGAGTTTGCAATAATACAAATTATTCTAAAGAGGTCTAGACTCCGTGCACAGCCCCGCCTTCTCCAGTGAACCAAGAAAGCCCGCGCCTTGCCGGACGGGGGATTTGACAACCGGCTTGGCAGTGTGTAAGACCTAGGCTATAGTTAGACCAACCTCTCCTAATCTGATCAGCAATAGCCATGTGTCAATCAATGCCTAGTAGGGCTTTGACTTTTGCCCAAAAATCATATTCGAAGTTTGTTTGTTTATTAATATTAATATTTGAATATTTATTAATAATAATTTGACCATTAAATCCCTTCAGTAAGACCTGGATTGGGCTTTGCGAGATTTGTTTACCGCGTTGCTATTGTTAGCGGTCTTGCGTGTTCCAACGGTTTATTAGGTTTCTAATAAATCGCTGTCTAATTAATACTTCATTCACTGCCTCTCCGTGGTCATTACATTATTTTGCGTCGGATTCTCCGACGTCTCTACTCTCCCTCTTGGCCTGCCCATAACAGGTTTGAATATTAAGGGCTGCCTAGCATAGCATATTTGTTCGAATTTCGATTTATTTTTTGATATTCGAATTATATTCTAATAACGAAGTTCGGAGTCAAAGCGCTAATGCCTAGCCTCTGCGTTTGAAGGATAATGAATGAATGGAACGTTGCATTTTTAATGTCTACCAACGGAAAATGCCTTGAAAAATGTACGCACAGGACATTCAGGATTAGGACTGATATCGGCCTAGGCCTAATCAATATCTTTGGCATTCATATTACTGCAGTCCATTTTTTTCGTAGGATACTCTGCTGTTGGCCTTGATGGGGAGATATTTTAACGCTTTTTAACCCCATTTTCCGGCGACATTTCTGGGTCTCTCTCTCCTGCGGAGCCCATTTCAGCACCGTGTCAGTAGACAGTTACAATCCTACAAACGTCGTAAGTGAAGTGAGCGCGTGTTCACGTTAACAGGAGTTTCGGCAAACGTTCCAAAGAAATTTATGAAAGATCGCAAGATCCATCATGAGAATGATCGTACGAGAGTGGATCCATCGTTATTGGGAAACGGGGCCCAGTAGTCTTATGGCCCGTGGTATGAAACTGTCCCTGAGTCTGGTGGTACGAGACCGGATGCTGCGGTAGCGTCAACCAGACGGGAGCAGTTGAAACAGTTTGTTACTGGGGTGATGAGGGTCTTTAATAATCTGGTTAGTCTTCTTCCTCTAGCGCTGAGTGTGGAGGTCCTCCATGGATGGCAGCTCCTTCCTGGTAATGTGATGGGCAGCTTTCACCACCCTCTGTAATGTCTTACGTTTGAGGGCGGAGCAACTGCCGTACCAGGTGGTGATGCAGCCGGTCAGGATACTCTCTATGGTGCACCTGTAGAAGTTGCAGTGTATCCTGGAGTCCATGTTGAACCTCCGCAGCCTGCGGAGGAAGAAGAGCCGCTGTCTTGCAGTCTTTTTGATGGCGTCAGTGTGGTGAGTCCAGGTCAGGTCCTCACAGATGTGGACCCCGAGG
Organism: Melanogrammus aeglefinus; assembly: GCA_900291075.1. Classification (NCBI taxonomy): domain Eukaryota; kingdom Metazoa; phylum Chordata; class Actinopteri; order Gadiformes; family Gadidae; genus Melanogrammus; species Melanogrammus aeglefinus. Next base: position 114,730 of record OLKM01001139.1, on the reverse strand, counting down.
AACTTGAGGCTGCTGACTATCTCTACTTTTGTCCCGTTGATGATGATGGGGGCGTGCTCGGCTCCCTGTCGCTTCCTGTAGTCCACAATCAGCTCCAGTTTTGCTGAGGTTGAGCTGGAGGTTGTTGTTCTAGCACCAAGATGTCAGGGCTCTCACCTCCTCTCTCTACGCTGTCTCGTCGTCGTCGTCGTCGTCGGTGATCAGGCTGAGGACGGTCGTGTCGTCAGCAAACTTGACGATGGTGTTGGAGCTGCGTGTGGCCACGCTGTCATGTGTGAACAGGGAGTAGAGGATAGGGCTCAACACGCAGCCCTGGGATGCGGTTGGAGTCAGGGTGGATGGAAAGGCGTTTCCTATCCGCACTGCCTGGGGTCTGCCCGTCAGGAAGCTCAGGATCCAATCCCAAAGGGCGGTGTTTAGCCCGAGGTCCCTGAGCTTCACAGCGAGCTTGGAGGGCACAATGGTGTTGAATGCTGAACTGTCACCATGTTTGTTGTTATAAACCTTTTTGACTTTATTGGAGTAACTTTTAAATCTGAACGACACCCTCTAGAGGATTTTTTTGGGAAGATGGGAAGATGGGAAGCAGCGCGGCAGGAGTCCAAGGTTTAGCAGGGAGTTGTATGACAAGTACATGTCTTTGACGGAACTGCTGACGTAGACCATTGAGAAGCATAGTCGGTCTGCCGGGGGACGCTGTACTGAGCTTTGTGAAGAAAGCCCCCTCTATGGATATGGGCGAGTGGTTGGCCGCGGAGAGGCTGAGGCTGATAGGTTGGAGCTGGTCATGTGAGAAGCTGCATGCTAGGAAATCCGCCAGTGACCACAGGTCGGATTGTGCTCCAGTGTCTGCTACGGCGGATGCTGCAGCATGGATATCTGAGCTTCTATCGTTGGTGTTCCTCTTGTTTTGTCTTACCAGCGATATGGTGATTGGGACCCTGGGATGGTCTCGGAGGCGGGCCCGCTTCCATTCCCCCTTAGAGAAGATGTGGTGGTCCAATCGCACGGCCCGCTCGGCTAGGGTGGCATGTGTGGAGCGGGGAGGTGGATTTGTCTCGCCCTGAAGTGATGATATCTGAGCAATTGGCTCAGACTGTGTGGCGTGGACCGTCGGGGCCTGGCGCGAGCGCTGCTGGTGCTTACACTGGCGGTCCGCTCTGTAGCACTGTATGCACATCTGATGCGGTTTTTTGTTACACCTTCTGGACCTTTCAGTAAACATCTTGAATGACTTGGTGCAGCCAGGACATGCCGCCTCCCTCGCCTGGTCTGTTGGGGAGGGTTTTGCGACGTGGTTCAGCGGTGATGTCGTCTGTTGTTTGAAGGAGGAGACGGCGGATAGCGAGGACGACGGGAGAGCATTCCGGGCCATCTCCTTGTTTTTCACAAAGGCGATTACTTTGTTTATCGGCTCCTCCAGTATCCCCTCTATTCCCAGGATCTCTCTGCGGATGTCGTTGTCATATAATCCATTCAAGATTACATCGCGGATGATGTGGTCAGTGTAGTCCAACGAAAATTCACAGCTACACTTGGCGCTGTAGGCACAGGTTTCGGCCTTTCCTCTCACTTTCGCGGTAAAAGATCTGAACGACTCGTCTCGATCTTGTCGAAGTCGTAGAAGGTCGGTGCAGAGCACGCATGGTGGCGATAGGGGATGACTGCCAGGGAGCGCCATGGCCTCTAGCAGTTGTGGCAGTGTTTCGTTGGTTGCGTTCGGGTTAGTCTTGAGGAGGCTGTCCCCGAGTTCAGCGCCAGTACACTGGAACAACTGGAAGGGGGCTGAGGCCTCGTCTATTCCGGACCCAGCTCGGAAAACTTCCCACCTACGTGTGAACACGTACCACTCTTCGATCGTTACTCCCACATCAACTTTTGGGCGCTCGAGTTTCGGGCCTCTAGGAGCTATGTTTATTGGGGCGGCCTGAGCTGCAACAATAGCTGTTGCAATTGATAGCTAGAACTACAACTAAAGAGAGAAGAGGCTGCTATTGATAAATGTTCATACTGCTACTTCACAAAATGGTGTAGGTGCATTACCCAAACATGGAGTCCTTTCGTTGCCATAGTTAGTGAAGCCGGTTGGACACTGACACCTGAAGCTCCCGTTGGTATTTCTACAAGTGCCGTTAATGCCGCAAATGCCTTCATTTGGCTTTGCACCATCTTCACATTCATCAATATCTGGTGGGAAGTTGAGGGGTTGAAACACAGTGGAGAAAGAGTCTTTATACTGGATATGGTTGAGAAACCTTTTTACAGTTGTGACAGAAAAAATAGAAACAACTTCCACAAAAACAAATGACAGGTACAGGTGTAGCTTCCGATGGTGTTGTTGCAGTAGGCATTGGAACCACAGATGTTGTCCCTGGAGCACTCATTGGTGTCTTTCACCACATGGGAGGGACCACACACAAGGACATAGAGCAATGTTATTGGCCCACACAAGACGGCAGGTATAGAGTGGCTAAGTTCACGCCCCTTCCGGGTAGAGCCCATGGGACCTATGAGATCGTAAAATATGAATTGCTTTCGATGAGAGAGAAAGTAATTATTTTGTGGTCCCAGTCTTTATGTGGCAGTAGCTCAGGAGGTAGAGGGGGTTGGCTGGCAACCTGAAGGTTGTTGGTTCGATCCCCTTCCGAGCTGAGTGTCGAGGCGACCTTGAGCAAGGCACCTAACCCTAACTGCTCCTGACGAGCTGGCTGTTGCCTTGCATGGTTGACTCCGCCGTCGGTGTGTGAATGTGTGCGTGAATGGTGAATGTGAGGCAATATTGTAAAGCGCTTTGAGTGGCCAATGGTTAGAAAAGCGCTATATAAATGCAGTCCATTTATATGCCCCGGATTACACATATGTTGTTTGTGGATTTAAATGATAATTTTTCATGTCAAGAGTTTGACCGTTTTTTGGGCAATTCTTCAGTTAAAGGCTGTAGAGAAAACACAATGAAAAAGACTACATTGCCGTGTTCCAATATCCATATACTATCCGTACTTACTAGCCTAATTTTGAGTACGTAGGACGTTCCGATTCAGATCGGGCGAAAATAAGTGTACTGAAAGGACTCGGATGGTGTACTCAAAACGGTCAAATCGCAAAGTGCGTGGCGATGTACACTTTTCGTACTCAACGGCAGCCATTTTAGCTACGTAGCGGAAGAGGGCAGAGCCAGGCTGAGCCAAAGTCTGCGCATTTTCCACATAGCCTGCATTAATTGAGTCATTTTGTAGTTTTTATAGTTTTTATAGCTTTTTAAAGATGCTAGGCGTAAAGAGTTCACCGTTCAAAGCGGAATCTTTATTGCGGGGGAGGAGCCCCTGCGGCAGTCGTGATCGTAATTTCCGGTTAGTGCACCACGGAGTATTCGATTTGGAACAGCACTGTCATCTGAAAATTAGCGCACTTAGTGAGTTTGGATAGTGTACTTCGTTTAAGTGTACTCATGGAAGTATGGATATTGGAACACGGCACATGTCTCGTATGTGACGTCATGCTCCCTGCGACTGGCGTGGACAAGGCCGACAATGTCCCCATCGGCATAACTAAAACTCTCAACATGCCTTGACTTATAATGGTTTTCTCCTCTTTCGATGCTTTTATCCTCCCCTTGGAAAAAAGCGGTGAAGTGGAGCAGAGAGATCGACATGCCTGTACCAGAGTTCCAAGTGCGGGTGGGGACGTATATCTTTCGCGTTGAGAGAAGCGACAAGCTGTTGTTCACAAAGCAGCCCCACACAAAACCTGACATTAATCAAACTACTTCGTGAATTTTTTTAGTTTTCTTTGCATGAAAAAAGATCATTTAAATCCACAAACAACATATGTGTAATCCAGGACATATTAAGACTGGGACCAGAAAAAATAATTATTAATTCAATGGAGAGTAAGTAATTTTTTTCTGGTCCCAGTCTTAATATCCCCCGGATAACACATAGGCCTATGTTGTTGGATTTAAATGATACATTTTCATGTCAAGAGTTTGACCATTTATTGTGCCATTGTTCAGTTAAAGGCGGTAGAGAAAACGTAATAGGCATGTTTCCGAACAAGTTGCGTTGCATTACATAATGCATTCTGGGATAAAATCGGCGGAAATGTGATAACTTCCCTATGCGACAGGTCACATCAGCCCGCGGCATTAGCCGGATTTCTGCGGTGCCGTGCTGCAAATTCCGACGCATCATTGTTCCGACATTTCAGTGTTCCGAAATATTTCCCATTAGATCGGCATGCCACTATGCCAACGGTTCTGTTACGCAAATGGAACGCATTGGTCCGAAGTGCCGTTTTGCCGATTAGACAAAAAAGAGGTGTATTAGGCCAACAGTCCTATATGCCGAAAAATACACAATCCCTGGAGTTTTATAGCCTCTCTTTCTCTCTCTCTCTCTCAGCAGGTGAATTTATGAAGCGCACAAGTATACAGGAATTAATACTTTCCTCGTAAAGAAATGTTGAGTAAAAAAAACTAAACAAATCCAATTGTTATGTTTAGTAGCTGTGTGTGTGTGTATGTGTTGTTTACTGTGTTTGCAGTGTGCTTTTACTTACCCTAAATTAATTTTTACTGGTATTGAATTTAGGTCAAACTTATACCTTACTTAGCCTAATTGTGTGTGCGTGATGTGAATGTGCCCGTGTTGGCAATTAGACCTCTGCTCTATGTCCATGGTCAAAAACACTGTGTCAAAATGAAGTGAAGTTTTTGTCACTTTTCTCTCCAATATGCATTGTGAACATGAGATAGATAGATGCATGAGAGTCTAGTATGTTGTATTTTGGTGCATAGTCTGTGTGTGTGAGTGAGTGAGTAAGAGGGAAAGAGATTCCAGGGGAACTCTAGGGATTGTGTATTTTCAGGCATATTGGACTGTCGGCCCCTAATGCGGCACTTTTTGACTAATCGGCAAAACGGCACTTCAGACCAATGTGCTCCGTTTTCGTAACATAGAATCGTCGGTGGCATGTCGATCTAATGGGAAATATTGCGGAACATTGAACAGTCGGAATAGTGAGGCGTTGAATCTGATTCAGAAAAGAAGCGCAAAGAGGTCCCTGAGGGCATCCATACTTTTTTATCAAGTCTAGTCTCACAAACAATCAGTTTTTCCGGTTTCATGTCATAGTCTACGAACTCTTGAACGCTCTTATTTCAGAAGTAGAGAAGGTTTACCTGAAGACACATAGCCTAAGAGCTTCCGAACCTCTGAGCGTTTTGAAGGCGGCATTACGCCGCACCCTGCGACTGGCGTGGACAAGACCAACAATGGAGTAACTTTTAAATCTGAACGACACCCTCTAGAGGATTTTTTTGCTCAACATTACAATGTAAAGCACGCATGAAGGTATGAGGGCAGTGACGGTAAGAACATTGATAACGTACGTCTATTTACGCACGAAATGGGAGCATAACCTTAAGAGGAGTTTTGGGAAACGCACAGAAATTGATGAACGTTCGAAAGATTATCCGTGAGAATGTTTGTACGAGCCTGGATCCATCGTTATCAGGAAACTGTGCCCTGAGCTATGGGTCAAAACACACACTCCATGAACAGTGTATTATGCACATATTATTACAACTATGTCTATAGCGACACTGAAGGCCGGTTTACAGTCCTCTGTAAAGTGCTGTACGTAGACACAGAGAGTCTTCTCCGTAGCCGGAGAGCCTGTCGGAGACCCTCACCGTAACTTACGTGCGCATCCAATAATTTTTAACTATCCGTCTTCGCAACGGAGACGGCGAGGGCTGGGATTGGTCATTTAACAAAATAATTTCCGGAATCTCTTTTCCCGGTTTGACTTTGCACTTTATTTACTTTGAACATTGTTTTTACTTTGCACACATTGCGTATCCGACATGCCGACCGAGAACTTTGAATGCTCGAGGGGTCTACGTAGTTACGGAGTCAGATTACGGATTAGGCAGTAGGGCTAGTATACGTTGGCCTTAAATGTTGTTGCACAAGACCAGATACCAGCAAAGCTCTCAGCCCAAACTCAAGCCCCATGTCAATGTAGGCAATTGCAACATCTACTGCAGCTATTTACTCCATGAAATATTTCTGAACTAGAAAATTCCTCAAGAACAAAATGACTCAATCCATCCAGGAGGTTTTTCACTATAAATCACTTTTGGTTGGTCCACCTTCCTGCCACTGTGGGAAGATCTCAGGCAACTGAAGGGACTTCCACTCTCGCCTATATCCGGCTCAAGCAGACCGCGGACCATTCTCCCGGCGGCCACCTTGAATGGAGTCACGGATCTATTCACGGACAACTTTCACCTTATTTAAGGACATGTATACCTTTATATGTAAGTCTGTTATTATTTCAGTAGCCTTTTGAGTACTCCATTTATTTACATTGCTTACATTTACATTTGATTTTCCTGTATTTTAATCCGTAGGACTGTATCATCGTTTGTGATTAAAAACCTAAATCAATCATATCGAAGAGTTCTCTTCATGATACAGTCATATAAAGGTAAAGGTCTGCAGCCACCGTACATATGTCCCGTGGGCTCTCAAGTTGGGCGTCGATAACGTCACCAGGAGATGGGAAGCAGCGCGGCAGGAGTCCAAGGTTTAGCAGGGAGTTGTATGACAAGTACATGTCTTTGACGGAACTGCTGACGTAGACCATTGAGAAGCATAGTCGGTCTGCCGGGGGACGCTGTACTGAGCTTTGTGAAGAAAGCCCCCTCTATGGATATGGGCGAGTGGTTGGCCGCGGAGAGGCTGAGGCTGATAGGTTGGAGCTGGTCATGTGAGAAGCTGCATGCTAGGAAATCCGCCAGTGACCACAGGTCGGATTGTGCTCCAGTGTCTGCTACGGCGGATGCTGCAGCATGGATATCTGAGCTTCTATCGTTGGTGTTCCTCTTGTTTTGTCTTACCAGCGATATGGTGATTGGGACCCTGGGATGGTCTCGGAGGCGGGCCCGCTTCCATTCCCCCTTAGAGAAGATGTGGTGGTCCAATCGCACGGCCCGCTCGGCTAGGGTGGCATGTGTGGAGCGGGGAGGTGGATTTGTCTCGCCCTGAAGTGATGATATCTGAGCAATTGGCTCAGACTGTGTGGCGTGGACCGTCGGGGCCTGGCGCGAGCGCTGCTGGTGCTTACACTGGCGGTCCGCTCTGTAGCACTGTATGCACATCTGATGCGGTTTTTTGTTACACCTTCTGGACCCTTCAGTAAACATCTTGAATGACTTGGTGCAGCCAGGACATGCCGCCTCCCTCGCCTGGTCTGTTGGGGAGGGTTTTGCGACGTGGTTCAGCGGTGATGTCGTCTGTTGTTTGAAGGAGGAGACGGCGGATAGCGAGGACGACGGGAGAGCATTCCGGGCCATCTCCTTGTTTTTCACAAAGGCGATTACTTTGTTTATCGGCTCCTCCAGTATCCCCTCTATTCCCAGGATCTCTCTGCGGATGTCGTTGTCATATAATCCATTCAAGATTACATCGCGGATGATGTGGTCAGTGTAGTCCAACGAAAATTCACAGCTACACTTGGCGCTGTAGGCACAGGTTTCGGCCTTTCCTCTCACTTTCGCGGTAAAAGATCTGAACGACTCGTCTCGATCTTGTCGAAGTCGTAGAAGGTCGGTGCGGAGCACGCATGTGGCGATAGGGATGACTGCCAGGGAGCGCATGGCCTCTAGCAGTTGTGGCAGTGTGTCGTTGGTTGCGTTCGGGTTAGTCTTGAGGAGGCTGTCCCCGAGTTCAGCGCCAGCACACTGGAACAACTGGAAGGGGGCTGAGGCCTCGTCTATTCCAGACCCAGCTCGGAAAACTTCCCACCTACGTGTGAACACGTTCCACTCTTCGATCGTTACTCCCACATCAACTTTTGGGCGCTCGAGTTTCGGGCCTCTAGGAGCTATGTTTATTGGGGCGGCCTGAGCTGCAACAATAGCTGTTGCAATTGATAGCTAGAACTACAACTAAAGAGAGAAGAGGCTGCTATTGATAAATGTTCATACTGCTACTTCACAAAATGGTGTAGGTGCATTACCCAAACATGGAGTCCTTTCGTTGCCATAGTTAGTGAAGCCGGTTGGACACTGACACCTGAAGCTCCCGTTGGTATTTCTACAAGTGCCGTTAATGCCGCAAATGCCTTCATTTGGCTTTGCACCATCTTCACATTCATCAATATCTGGTGGGAAGTTGAGGGGTTGAAACACAGTGGAGAAAGAGTCTTTATACTGGATATGGTTGAGAAACCTTTTTACAGTTGTGACAGAAAAAATAGAAACAACTTCCACAAAAACAAATGTCTTACCAATGCAGGTGGGACTTGTAGCACTCTGCTTCGTATACCCTGAGCGACAGGTACAGGTGTAGCTTCCGATGGTGTTGTTGCAGTAGGCATTGGAACCACAGATGTTGTCCCTGGAGCACTCATTGGTGTCTTTCACACCATGGGGAGGGACCACACACAAGGACATAGAGCAATGTTATTGGCCCACACAAGACGGCAGTATAGAGTGGCTAAGTCACGCCCCTTCCGGTAGAGCCCATGGGACCTATGAGATCGTAAAATATGAATTGCTTTCGATGGAGAGAAAGTAATTATTTTGTGGTCCCAGTCTTTATATGCCCCGGATTACACATATGTTGTTTGTGGATTTAAATGATAATTTTTTCATGTCAAGAGTTTGACCGTTTTTTGGGCAATTCTTCAGTTAAAGGCTGTAGAGAAAACACAATGAAAAAGACTACATTGCCGTGTTCCAATATCCATATACTATCCGTACTTACTAGCCTAATTTTGAGTACGTAGGACGTTCCGATTCAGATCGGGCGAAAATAAGTGTACTGAAAGGACTCGGATGGTGTACTCAAAACGGTCAAATCGCAAAGTGCGTGGCGATGTACACTTTTCGTACTCAACGGCAGCCATTTTAGCTAAGTAGCGGAAGAGGGCGGAGCCAGGCTGAGCCAAAGTCGGCGCATTTTCCACATAGCCTTCATTAATTGAGTCATTTTGTAGTTTTTATAGTTTTTATAGCTTTTTATAGCTGCTAGGCGTAAAGAGTTCACCGTTCAAAGCGGGATGTTTAATGCGGGGGAGGAGCCGCGGCGGCAGTCGTGATCGTAATTTCCGGTTAGTGCACCACGGAGTATTCGATTTGGAACAGCACTGTCATCTGAAAATTAGCGCACTTAGTGAGTTTGGATAGTGTACTTCGTTTAAGTGTACTCATGGAAGTATGGATATTGGAACACGGCACATGTCTCGTATGTGACGTCAGGCTCCCTGCGACTGGCGTGGACAAGGCCGACAATGTCCCCATCGGCATAAAACTAAAACTCTCAACATGCCTTGAACTTATAATGGTTTTCTCCTCTTTCGATGCTTTTATCCTCCCCTTGGAAAAAAGCGGTGAAGTGGAGCAGAGAGATCGACATGCCTGTACCAGAGTTCCAAGTGCGGGTGGGGACGTATATCTTTCGCGTTGAGAGAAGCGACAAGCTGTTGTTCACAAAGCAGCCCCACACAAAACCTGACATTATCAAACTACTTCGTGAATTTTTTTAGTTTTCTTTGCATGAAAAAAGATCATTTAAATCCACAAACAACATATGTGTAATCCAGGACATATTAAGACTGGGACCAGAAAAAAAAATAATTATTAATTCAATGGGAGAGTAAGTAATTTTTTTTCTGGTCCCAGTCTTAATATCCCCGGATAACACATAGGCCTATGTTGTTGGATTTAAATGATACATTTTCATGTCAAGAGTTTGACCATTTATTGTGCCATTGTTCAGTTAAAGGCGGTAGAGAAAACGTAATAGGCATGTTTCCGAACAAGTTGCGTTGCATTACATAATGCATTCTGGGATAAAATCGGCGGAAATGTGATAACTTCCCTATGCGACAGGTCACATCAGCCCGCGGCATTAGCCGGATTTCTGCGGTGCCGTGCTGCAAATTCCGACGCATCATTGTTCCGACATTTCAGTGTTCCGAAATATTTCCCATTAGATCGGCATGCCACTATGCCAACGGTTCTGTTACGCCAAATGGAACGCCATTGGTCCGAAGTGCCGTTTTGCCGATTAGACAAAAAAGAGGTGTATTAGGCCAACAGTCCTATATGCCGTAAAATACACAATCCCTGGAGTTTTATAGCCTCTCTTTCTCTCTCTCTCTCAGCAGGTGAATTTATGAAGCGCACAGTATACAGGAATTAATACTTTCCTCGTAAAGAAATGTTGAGTAAAAAAAACTAAACAAATCCAATTGTTATGTTTAGTAGCTGTGTGTGTGTATGTGTTGTTTACTGTGTTTGCAGTGTGCTTTTACTACCCTAAATAATTTTACTGGTATTGATTTAGTCAAACTTATACCTTACTTAGCCTATTGTGTGCGTGTGTGAATGTGCCCGTGTTGGCAATTAGACCTCTGCTCTATGTCCATGGTCAAAAACACTGTGTCAAAATGAAGTGAAGTTTTTGTCACTTTTCTCTCCAATATGCATTGTGAACATGAGATAGATAGATGCATGAGAGTCTAGTATGTTGTATTTTGGTGCATAGTCTGTGTGTGTGAGTGAGTGAGTAAGAGGGAAAGAGATTCCAGGGGAACTCTAGGGATTGTGTATTTTCGGCATATTGGACTGTCGGCCCCTAATGCGGCACTTTTTGACTAATCGGCAAAACGGCACTTCAGACCAATGTGCTCCGTTTTCGTAACATAGAATCGTCGGTGGCATGTCGATCTAATGGGAAATATTGCGGAACATTGAACAGTCGGAATAGTGAGGCGTTGAATCTGATTCAGAAAAGAAGCGCAAAGAGGTCCCTGAGGGCATCCATACTTTTTTATCAAGTCTAGTCTCACAAACAATCAGTTTTTCCGGTTTCATGTCATAGTCTACGAACTCCTGAACGCTCTTATTTCAGAAGTAGAGAAGGTTTACCTGAAGACACATAGCCTAAGAGCTTCCGAACCTCTGAGCGTTTTGAAGGCGGCATTACGCCGCACCCTGCGACTGGCGTGGACAAGACCAACAATATCCCCATCGGCATAACTGAGTCTCTCCACATGCCCGACTTATAATGGTTTTTCACCTCTTTCGGTGCTGTTATCCTCCCATCGGAAAAAAGCGGTGAAGTGGAGCAGAGAGATTGTCATGTCTGTACCAGAGTTCCAAGTACGGATTGTTATATAATTCGCGTCGAGAGCAGCGCAGAGCTGTAGTTCACAAAGCGGCCTCACACAAAACCTAACCTTATCAAACGTATTTGCGATAAATTGTAGTTTTCTTTGGATGAAAAGTACCTTTAAGAACCACAAGCAACTCATATGAAATCCATGGCACAATTCAAACGGGACCAGAAAATAATTTTCATGTCGCCATTGAAATACATGCATCAGAAATTCATTTTGAGGACCCATACACCGGAAATAGAAATGCGCAACCCAGTCTCACGGAAATACGTGACACTGTCACGTCACGTCATTTGATCTATTCATTCGTGATCTGGGACACGTAATTTTCCTTTTTTTTGTGCGAAAAAGCACAAATTTCAAACTCATTCTAAAAAGAAGAGATAAAGCAGCTACCTTGTCTTTCGTCGCGGTTTGCCTACAGAGCAGCGCACCTGCATTAATTATATCCGTGGATTGTCACAATTTCTCAGAATCAATGGAAAGTAGAAACGGTTGGCCAAAAGCTGTCATATTGTTAGAAATTTGTGCTTTTTGGCACGAAAAGATTGAAATTACGTGTCCCAGATCACGAATGAATAGATTAAATGACGTGACAGTGTCACATATTTCCTGGGTGAGACTGGGTTGAAATGCGGGACTACGCCACTCTATACCTCCGGATAATCGGGCTTGTAAGCACTGGGTCCTCGCAATGGTCATAATTTGTGCTCACAAGAATCTACCCAAACAGGAACAGGAACGTACCCAAACACAGGTCGTCGATGTTCAACCGGTTGAACCCAGGCAGACACTCGCAGCAGAAACCCATCGGAACGATGAAGCACTTTTCGTGGTGTCCACATATATCGAATGTGTTCTGCTCACAATTTTCTTCTATCACTGTGCACACATATTGAGTCATTAAGTTGGAGGTACTTTTCAGAATCATGACATCAATGGGCAGGTATCTTGCTAACGTTTTTCACAATTTAGCGGACATATTTCCAAAGCGACTTATAACCATTCATAAACACATTCACACACCAATGGAGGAGTCATCCACACAAGGCAAGCTGTTAGGGTTAGGTGTTATGCTTAGACACATATCGACACTCTTGGAGGAGCCGGGGATCGAAATAGCAACAATCCGGTTACAAGATAAAACGCTCTCCTACCTGGGCTAAGCCAACCCTGAACCATTTGGCTGGGAGTCGCACACCTATGCTACCCATTTAAAACAACAGAGGAAGATGACATAGTTACCGGCGGCTACTTGGCAGAAAGAATAGGAACCCTTGAGCATAAACAGTAACTCTGTGGAGGAGAGAGGGAGAGAGAGTTAATTTCCAAAACATTCTGCTTCTATTCTATAAGTCAGGCAGCCATGACCCAAGCCACAGAAACAATCTTCAGCAGTCTGACATTTCAGTTGGAGTGTCATTCTTTTACAATACATGAAAAGGATGTTATTTACAGTTTAGAAATATCCATGCACCACTTCCCCCATCTCCCCGTTGATCTTATCCCTCCACAGGAAGCACACAACCTGCAGAGGGATGGTTCTGTTCTTTCTTTCTTTTTTGTGTTGTTTTGTGTCGTCGCCTAGATTGTGTTCCTACTCAATGTCTTCCAGATTTCTATTTGAATTATAAATACTGTTTGTACTCCATCCCAGCTATTCTAGAACCCTCACATGCATACCACTTTCTACATTCCCTGAGAATACCGTTGCAGCTTAACAATACACTGAGTGAGTGGGCAGCAGACGCTGTGTTTAACTGTGAGTCAGATTGGCTGTGATCACAACTCAATGGGCTACAGTGAGGTCTTGTTAGCGGTGGGGCAGGGGTTTGCAGACTGCCGGACAGTGCTTTGCTGAGAGCTTTAATGTCTGGCCGTGTCGGCCAGCATTGCTCGCTCATAATCCCTGGCTGGTAACGCTTCTTATTAAGGTCTTGTACTAAGCCTTTGTTAATAGGTAATAAGACACTTATTATATGCTTATTAACATTAATTGGTGTTAATAAGTGTTAATAATAACATAATAAACATGTTTATTGTGAGATTATACAACTATTTAACTATTTATTGATTGCTTAATAACATTAATAATAGTCTTATGAGTTTCTTAGTTGTTAATAAAAGCATTACATTACATTACCCATTCATTGAGTCTTACTAACTTACCTATTATTTCATTGTTAAGCCTTTACTAAGCATTTTTTATGCTTATTAAGGTTAATAAATCCTTTATTAAACTGCTAATTAAGCATTTTGCCGGTACGGGATCTAAAGCGAGAACAATGCTTATGAAGGTTAATAAGTATGCACTTGTTGAGCGAGTTTGATCTGTTTTGTGCCTCGTATATTATATCCTTTCAAGGATATAATATACATTTTAAACCGGAAGTTCTGTTAATGCAAGTGGATGATGGCTTGACGCATATGCTTGATGATGTGTTTAACAACTGTAAGAAACTCATAAGACCATTATTAATGTTATTAATTAATCATTAAGTAGTTAACAAAGTTTCTTATAAGTGCTTTTAAAAGTTTAAGAAGCACTTGCCCGAACAGGTTTGTGCGGCGTGCTTGTTGGTATGGCGTTGTAGTTTTTCTAACGTGACTAGTTGTTGCTAGACAGCAGGTGAAAAAATGACAATGTTTGCCAAGCCAAAAGAGTTTTAATCGCGCGCTAAAAGAATTAACGCCATTAAAATTGGTTTGCGTTAACGCCGCTAATAACGCGCTAAACTGACAGCACTAGTTATTATTAACACTTATTGATAGTCTTATTAAAACTAATTAATGTTAATAAGCATATAATAAGGTCTTATTAGATATTAACAAAGGCTTAATACAAGGACCTTAATATAAAGCGTTACCCTCCTCCGGCTCTCTCAATCTCTACGTCTACCCCGTCTCTCTAGGAAATCAGGACAGATTCGATGGCGATTGTGTGTGAGTTCTTTCAAAATTTCAAAACAGCACTTATCTCAACCAGACCCCAAATACATAGAGGTGAACAGAGTATATTGTGTATTTACACAATGCAAATGCAAATGTGAACTGTAATAACCTCTCTCAGTTAGAGAGAGGAAGGGATGTACCTTAAGATACAGGGAGAGAACAAGGTAAATATAATTTGGATATAATTGTATATTATAGCTATGATTGACATTTCCACAACAGGTACGTTCAGCAGAACGCTTCAAATCAGGTAGTGAAATACCCTCTACCCCCTATGAGTGTCACTCACTCTCTCCCTAACACACACACACACACACACACACACACACACACACACACACACACACACACACACACACACACACACACACACACACACACACACACACACACACACACACACACACACCTAGACTCACCCAGTATAAGGAGGAGAATTTTCCCCGCCATTTTAAATTCTAAATAGTTGTGAATGAACTGAGGTTGTATTGTATTCCGTTTGTTGTGAACAGAATAGGCCTGTTGTCTTCAATTCATCCGTAGTCAGACAACCCAGTAAAATCCAATCAACCGGTCGCAGAGCAAGTCGATAGAAAGATTGGATCTCCTTCAGAAAGTTCCTTTAAAGGGAGATATCGTGTTAAAGTGCAAATGCAAGACGATGGAGAAAGAAAAAGGAATGAGTGTGAACGTGGACCATTATCAAAAAAGTGCAATTAGCATACCTGAATAATGCCGTAAACTCGATTTTTTTCATCTAGAGTGTGAAAGACTGCACCATAACTTATACTATTTCACAATATATTGTAGCGGGCTCCTGGTTGTGGGGTTTCCGCGTCACCAAGTTGAAAATTAAACCACACAACACAGAGAGCAGTTCAAAGTCCAGGTAGGTTGTTCAACGGTTTTTTTTATAGAGACGCTATGAGCATTCATCCCATTGGCTAACGGGGGACCCGATGGCTGCGCATAGAGACGCTATGAGCCGGTGTTCTGTCGATTTCTGCTGCTTTGTCGAAAATTGCTACCGCAGCAAAAACCGATAGGTTTGTCTATCGATTCACGCTACTCTATCAAAAAAATGCTGCTTTATGGTTTCTTCTCTCATTTGTCTAATGTACAAAAACTAATGAAATGTATGTCATGGGTAGTGTATTTTGATGGATCAAATACTATTTTGATAGTCCATTAACATCCTATAATGCTTCTGCTACTCAATGCATTCATAAAATATCCAATATGCTAAACCACATACTACATCCAGAGTCCAGGGCTCCAGCACAGTTCTTCAGTTTATTTTTTTATTTATTTTAATTCAATTTTTCAAACATAGATAGATGGAGATAGACAGATTTGTAAAACTTCAGATGAACATTTGGATTGTTGAACTTGATGAACATTTGTGCTTGAACGTCTTCCACGTTCAAGCACACTTTCTGCAGATATATTGTGTGCCACTCTCCTTCTCATACTGGACACATTCAAAATGCGCCCACCGACTGCAGGAATCGCACTGCACCTAAAAAAGGAAAAGATATGTTTATGGAAATAAGCAATACAATACAAAGGACTATGGCTGAGCAACTAATAGAAATATAATCGAAACCGACATTTAAAAACTAATTGACTGTCAATTTATCGCGGTTTTCACTGTTGACATGACAGTAAAGGTTGCATATCTTTAAGGACTTTGAAAACTTGTCTCAAGTGATCATTTTAACCCAAACCATGATCTTCTCATATCTCTAATCAAGTGGGTTTTGTGCCCTACAAAACACAAAATGTATTATACTTTACCATTTCCATCATGCTCATAATCCCATCCGTTTCTACATAGGAGCACACCAGGCAGTAATCATCTGCATTCCCTGTAAACCATAGATTTCATAAGATTTAGAACTGAACGTACAAAGCACACTTTGTATGAGTAAAGAAAGCAGTCAACTTAAATCAGTGTTTGATACCACTGACCTTTCAACTGAAGCAGCGCACAAGCTACGTCCAACCGTGCTTGTGCAACAGCTTGTGGCGACGTCTGAATGTTGGCAACATTCCCATTCTCCATGTATTCTTCGGCAAACTTCAAAATGACATTAATAAAGGTACTCAGTTGGACTTTTGTAATCTGTTCCTTTACACCTTGGATGTAGAGACACCTTGGATGTGGAGACAGTATTTTAAGAAATTTCTATAACAATAGTTAAAATCTTTTTACCATCAACACCAAAATGCCACAGCTCCAGGCGTCCTGCTGGTTGTTGTGTGGCATTTTCTGGACTGTCCATTTTGCTTGGGGTTGTTGACGACCTGACTTCTGCAAATAGTTTCTAATTGTCAAAAGAGTGAAGAGAGACACACACACACACACACACACACACGTATCATGAAAACTATCAGCATTATCAATTAACACTTGACTAACATATGACTGTAAAATGTAAGATTTGTTAACATAGCTCACCAATATGTGTTACTAAAGCCTAAACAACATTACCTCCAGTTTCGAAGTATTTTTCTTTCATGTGAAAGTTCATTTCCCAGTGGGTCGATGAGGACAAGGACTGTGTCCAACATTTTGACAATCTAAAAATGTTTAGTACATTAAAGTCATTTTCACATCAAAAAGCAGCAAAAATTTATGGGCGTGGAAATGCAAATTAGGAAATCGGTTCTGCGCATGCGCAGAACCACAAAGCAAAAGATCTCGACGGGTAGGAGAAATCGACAGAACACCGGCTTCGGTTTCTGACGCGAAGGGGTACCCTGCGCTTCTTTTTTCGACGCATGGGGTTTTCCACTCGTTTCAATGTAATCCCTCCACGGCAATATATGACGCTATGAGCATTCATCTCATTGGCTAACGGGGACCCGATGGCTGCACATAGAGACGCTATGAGCATTCACGCGATAGTTGTGGGCCAGGAAGTGGATTTTCAATGGTCAGATACAGATCTTGTTATAACGATAATTGAATAAAAGTTATGGTCTACTTATAGATAGAATATTACAACGAAATAATTGTATGTATATATATATATATAATATATATTTTAATATTAAATTAATTAAATACAAAAACAGCTTTAAACATGTGACATGCCTTTGGCCTTTTCTTTTCAATGGGCCTGCGTCAACGTCACGTCACTCTCGGCAAACCACGTTCCTTAAAGGCGGTGTCACGTTAAAATTGTACCGGGGGCGAAAATTGTACCGGCCTACGTCATCGTTTGTTTACATCCTGACAACCTGCCCGGCAACAGACGACGCGATGCAGAAAACATGTTTCCAAACGACGAAATAACATAATACAGATAGCGGATCGCTATCTGTATTATGATAAATAGCGATAACAATTGTTTTTACTTCATATTTGTATTGTATTTAATTGTTTAATCGAAACAATAAAAAAAATTGCCCGCGAAACGGGCGATCGCGTCAAATGACAAATGTCATCTGACGCGGGCAAAGCATATGTCATTTGACGCAATTTTTTTTTATTGTTTCGATTAAACAATTAAATACAATACAAATATCAAGTAAAAACAATTGTTATCGCTATCTATCATAATACAGATAGCGATCCGCTATCTGTATTATGTTATTTCGTCGTTTGGAAACATGTTGTCAGGATGTAAACAAACGATGACGTAGGCCGGTACAATTTTCGCCCCCGGTACAATTTTAACGTGACAGCGGCAATGGAGCTGCCGTAAATTGTGTTGTTTTTGTCGTAAACGTTAGCTTTCCTAACCGCGCTAGCTTGGTTAGGAAATATAGATATTCCATGAAAATATCTGCCCGTAACGGGGCAAACAAGGTGTCCTTTGACATCTACGTTTCGAGGCAATTGCAACGGTGCCATACATGACCATATTTGACTATGTTTCAGGGTAGTAATTAGCTGTCGATTTTGGAGGCCTTTATCAATAATGACCAGCTATAGATTTGCTTCCCGATTGAGTTTTCTGACAAATGACATGTTATTAAGCATCTACATTAGCAGCTGAGTCCAATGAGATCAAGCTCGACCTTGTGCCACACCGAGATCATGTCCTAGACCTAGGTGTAGCATGTAAAATACGGGTCCATGGCACTGGTCCGACCTCCCATTGGTCCGACCTCCCATTAGTTCGACCTCCCATTGGTCCGACCTCCCATTAGTTCGACCTCCCATTAGTTCGAACTCCCATTGTTCCGACAATCGGAGTAATGAGAGTTCGAACTAATGGGAGGTCCTCATTAGTTCGAACTAGTTCATTAGCACCCACATAATTATGCTGTCTGTACACACTCCGGCATGGGCGCTCTGGTGCACGAGCACGCACTGACCAGTTTGGGCACGCCACCAGATGCGCATTTCTCCGGCCCCTCAGCTGTGTGTCTGTGGGTAGCTCGTGTGTGTGTGTAGCCTGTGTGAATGTGTGCATTAATCCCTCTGTTCAGCATCTCTGTTAAGATGAATAACACAAATCTCCCCACAGAGCGCGAGCCTGGCACAGAGGTGCGCGCTCTGGCGCATCTGGCACAATCGGTTAACGGCACCGAGAGGAAACTGGCGAAACTGGCTCCGCTCCGTCCGTGTGTGTGTGTGTGTGTGTGTGTGTGTGGTGTGTGGTGTGTGTGTGTGTGTGTGTGTGTGTGTGTGTGTGTGTGTGTGTGTGTGTGTGTGTGTGTGTGTGTGTGTGTGTGTGTGTGTGTTTCCGAGAGCTCGCTCTCTCTCTCTCTCTCTCTCTCTCTCTCTCTCTCTCTCTCTCTCTCTCTCTCTCTCTCTCTCTCTCTCTCTCTCTCTCTCTCTTTCAACTTGCTTTATTGGCACGACTGTGATATACAATGTTGCCAAAGAGTTAAAACAAACTCTCAGAGAGAGAGAGAGAGCAATGAAAGCGCTTGTCAGAAAGTAGGGATGACAGGTCGAACTAACGGGACCACCCATTGGTTCGACCTCCTATTGGTCCGACTTGTGGTTGATTTTAGTAACGGGAGTAACGGGAGTCAAACCAATGGGAGGTCGGACCAGTGGGTATTTTGTCGGAGTAACGGGAGGTCGAACCAATGGGAGGTCGGACCAATGGGCATTTTGTCGGACTAATGGGAGGTCGGACCAATGGGTGGTCGGACCAATGGGCAGTTCCCGTAAAATACAGGGGCCATGTAGTGTAGGGGGCCGTGTAGGGCCGTGGAGTGTCATGCTTGGTGTCATTGGACTCAGCTCAATGTGTAGATGCTAAATAACATGTCATTTGTCACAAACTTTTATCGGGAAGCAAATCAATAGGTCAAAAGGAACCGGCACCACGCCGCTTATGAGATAACAAAAAGTTAATGTGCATTTCTCTCATAACTTTTTGTCATTATTAAAGAGAGGCCTGATTCTCAGATATGCATGTTGGATGGCTAGGGTGTAGGTCTGGGTAGAACTTCAGGCCAAAATCTTGCAAGCGAGCCGCTGGGTGAGGTGCAACGAGATGGAGCACTTGCTGAGTAATTTCTTGTAGGGCTGGTGGCGTAAGAGGGCAAACAAGATGTCCTTCAACATCTACGCTTCCAGGCGATTGCAATGGTGCCACACATGAACAACATTCAAACATGTTGTAGTAATTAGCCTGTCGAAAATTGGAGGCCTTAATCAATAATGACCAGCTATTGATTTGCTTCCCGATAAAATTTTGTGACAAATGACATGTTATTTAGCATCTACACATTGAGCTGAGTCCAATGACACCAAGCATGACACTCCACGGCCCTACAACGGCCCCCTACACTACCACGGCCCCTGTATTTTTACATGGTACACCTGTGGTCTAGGACATGATCTCGGTGTGGCATAAGGTCGAGCTTGATCTCATTGGACTCAGCTGCTAATGTAGATGCTAAATAACATGTCATTTGTCAGAAAACTCAATCGGGAATCAAATCTATAGCTGGTCATTATTGATAAAGGCCTCCAAAATCGACAGCTAATTACTACCCTGAAACATAGTCAAATATGGTCATGTATGGCACCGTTGCAATTGCCTCGAAACGTAGATGTCAAAGGACACCTTGTTTGCCCCGTTACGGGCAGATATTTTCATCCATGGAATATCTATATATTTCCTAACCAAGCTAGCGCGGTTAGGAAAGCTAACGTTTACGACAAAAACAACAAAATTTACGGGCAGCTCCATTGCCGCTGTCACGTAAAAATTTGTACCGGGGGCGAAAAATTGTACCGGCCTACGTCATCGTTTGTTTACATCCTGACAACCTGCCCGGCAACAGACGACGCGATGCAGAAAACATGTTTCCAAACGACGAAATAACATAATACAGATAGCGGATCGCTATCTGTATTATGATAAATAGCGATAACAATTGTTTTTACTTCTTTTTTACTTCATCGAAACGGGCGATCGCGTCAAATGTCATCTGACGCGGGCAAAGCATATGTCATTTGACGCGATCGCCCGTTTCGCGGGCAATTTTTTTTATTGTTTCGATTAAACAATTAAATACAATACAAATATCAAGTAAAAACAATTGTTATCGCTATCCATCATAATACAGATAGCGATCCGCTATCTGTATTATGTTATTTCGTCGTTTGGAAACTATGTTGTCAGGATGTAAACAAACGATGACGTAGGCCGGTACAAATTTCGCGCCCCCGCGGTACAATTTTAACGTGACACCGCCTTTAACCAAACGTGGTTTGCCGAGAGTGACGTGACGTTGACGCAGGCCCATTGAAAAGAAAAGGCCAAAAGCATGTCACATGTTTAAAGCCGTTTTTGTATTTAATTAATTTAATATTAAAATATATATTATATATATATATATACAATTATTTCGTTGTGTAATATTCTATCTATAAGTAGACCATAACTTTTATTCAATTATCGTATATAACAAGATCTGTATTCTGAACCATTGGAAAAATCCACTTCCTGGCTCACAACTATCGCGTGAATGCTCAGAGCGTTCTCTATGTGCAGCCATCGGGTCCCCATTAGCCAATGAGATGAATGCTCATAGCGTCATATATTGCCGTGGAGGATTACATTGAAACGAGTGGAAAATCCCATGCGTCGAAAAAAAGAAGCGCAGGGTACCCCTTCGCGTCAGAAAACGAAGCCGGCTCATAGCGTCTCTATGCGCAGCCATCGGGTCCCCCGTTAGCCAATTGGGATGAATGCTTCATAGCGTCTCTATTGTGCAGCCATCGTTAGCCAATGAGATGAATGCTCATAGCGTCATATATTGCCGTGGAGGGATTACATTGAAACGAGTGGAAAACCCCATGCGTCGAAAAAAGAAGCGCAAGGGTACCCTTTCGCGTCAGAAATCGAAGCCGAAGTCACTGACCGTTCGTCAGAAATCGACGCTCTCGGAGTGAGAATGTGTTGCGCTGGGCCACGTTGAATGCTTTGGGGGAGGGACTGAAATGCACCTGCGTGTCTCTTTCACAAAACTGAAAATTCCAAAAGAATCGTTCCAACTCCAATTTTATTAATTTGGGGATTGTTTGACCCAAGAATCGAAATCGTGATCAACTTGATTAACTGCCAGTAAATTCCTTCCTTCACATTCAAAAGGCTGTTGAAACAGGCCTCTAAATTAAACATTAATCAGCGATTCTAGGCAGAAACCTAATTGATCACATTCATCTTATCTTTCCTCACGATCCGCTAGCTTTCCACCTCATAAGCAGGCCGTCAAAAAAACACGTCTCTGTAAGCAGCCTATGCTCCACGTGGGGAATCTCTGCCTCTACTGTGGTCAGATGGGACACCTCCTGGCCAAGTTATCAGTAAAAGCCCGGGCTCACCAGTGAGGGAGGAGGTCCTGGTGAGCCACACATCCAAAACCTCCTCCAACCTATGCCTCATGTGCCAAGCCCGACTACTGTTGCCTCAGGGCTCCCAGACTCTCACCACACCTGCTGCAAGATATGCTGAACAAGTTTGTGTTCATCTACAATCAACGACGTCTTGATATTCTCCCGGTCTAGAGACGCACACGTCCACCAGATCCAGGCGGTCCTGCAGCGCCTATTAGAGAACTCCCTCTTTGTCAAAGCTAAGAAATGCGAGTTCCACGTCCCATCTCTTCCTTCCTGATGGTCGTAGGGATGATAGACTCCTGCAAACAACTTCAACGTTTCCTGGGTTTCGCCAACTTCTACTGGAGGTTCATCAGAGGTCACAGCACGGTGGCAGCCCCCCTCATGGCCCTCACCTCCTCGATAGTGCCCTTCCAGTGGACGTCGGTGCCCATGATGCCTTACAGGCAATGAAGGAACGGTTCACTTCGGTCCCCGTTCTTGTCATGCCGGATCCTGAACGGCAGTACTTGGTCAAGGTGCACGTCTCCGATGTTGGAGTCGGGGCTGTCCTGTCCCAGAGGGTTGTCGCTGACCAAAAGCTGCACCCCTGCGCCTTCTTCTCTAGGCAGTTGACCCCGGCCGAGAGGAATAATGACATTGGCAACAGGGAGCTTCTCGTAGTCAAGCTAGCCTTGGAGGTGTGGCGACACTGGCTCAAGGGGACGAAGCTGCCATTTCTGGTATGGACAGATCACAAGAACCTGAAATATATCCAGCCTGCCAGATGTCTAAAAATCCGGCAGGCTCGCTCGTCGCTCTTCCTCACCCGATTCAAGTCCCACAACATCAATCCTGACACCCTGTCCCGGCTGTTCCTGGAGGAGTTGGGGGACTCTGTCGCCACACTCACCTGGGAGGTGGAGGAGAGAGTTAGAGCCGCCATCAAGGACCAGCTCGGTCCCAGCTCCAATTGCCTGTTTGTGCCACCTGACCTCCAGTCCGAGGTTCTGCATTGGGCCCACAGCTCCCGACGCACCTGCAACCCTGGAATCCAGGGAACCAAGGAGGTCGTTCTGGTGGTCCTCCCTGGGAGAGAACACCAGAGGCTTTGTCAACGCTGGTCCTACCTGCAGCCAACACAAGCCCACGCTCCAGGCTACTGCTGGCTCCTGCATCCACTGCCGGTTCCTCATCGCCCCTTGTCCCACATCTCCGTGGATTTTGTCACCGGTCCGCCACGTCCTGCGGCAACACCACCATACTGACGGTGGTGAACCGCTTCAGCAAGATGGCCCACTTCGTGCGATTAACAAAGCTACCCTCAGCCAAAGAGACTGCCCAGCTGCTGATGATCCATGTCGTCCGGCTCCACTACCAAACCGGGAGCCGAAGATGAGAGGATGGAGGACTCTGACGAATATTAGTCAGATCAATAATCAACCCGGTATATAGACTCCCCTCTCAGTTCACTCAGTGCAAGATAGCCCTTCATTACTAGCCTCTCGAGCATTTTCTGGATTGATTCCCCGTTATCAACCCTGCCTGCTCTGTCCTGTCTCTGCTCTGTCTCTGACACACAGATCGGTTTAATACCGATCTGTGTGTCAACTGTGTTTATGCTCGCATGGTGATTGGTGATATGGTGTCTCAGTGTCACTGGGTGACCCCTAACCTCTCCTGTGGCTTCGTCGATCAGGGCAGGCTTTGTGGTTGCAGTGCCACCACTGCTGAGAAGAGGGAGGGGATGGAGCTGTGGTTGCGTCTGTGCCGGAGCTGCCATTCTGCAGGGGGGACTCCACTCACAGAATGGCAGCGAGGCACCTCCAGGGAATCCCAGGACGGAGCAAAGGATGACAGGGATGCTGGGTACAGAGGCTCAGGGAAACTAAATGCAGGAGATGTCTACTATAACCGCTGCTATATTTACAGAAACACATGAGAAACAGGGGTTATAGAAATAAAGTGGTGCAATTAATGGGGAATATTTGCAACAAGAAAAAAGGCACATTAAGAAATAAAGACGCATGCTAGTCATGTCATGAAGTATACAACAAGAATAAAGAAATAGCGTCAAATAGGTACACGATAGAATATACAAATAAATGACAGGACTCAAGTTGGTGCTGCAGAACATTAAACTGAGTTTTTGACGAGTCAAATTTTTGACGAATCGACACAAACACATCTACGTTCGCTACACTCACATGTGATCTCTATTGATGGTCCGGAAAGCGACATAGAGGAACCGGCAGGGCCGGCTACAGGCAGTGTGAAGAGCCAGCCCAGACAGCAGCCCCCATGCCCAGGGAAGCCAACAAAGCCATGTGACCCTCAAAGAACACACGCACACTAACAGAAAGATCAGCACCCCTTTAGCCATCTGAAGCAAGAAATTGAAGATACAAATAGATACAATAAGTCTAAGTTAAAGAAAAAACAAATAAATATATATATATTTCATATTACTGATGCTATTAATTCCTAAGGGCGACTGCAACTAATTGTTCCACTGGTAAATACATAACTACCGTTTGCCACATTAGGGTTTGTCTACAATATAAGAGTGAAATTATAGACTCTTGTAAGGACACCTTAAAGTAATCCTCTTCTTTTGTAGGATAGGCCTATCCATTGAAATACGAACGCTGTCTAATAAAAGATTAACAAAGCAATACACAAGCTTAGTATGGAAGTTATCGGTTCCAGTCAAGCACTTTGTGTTGCACAGAGCCAATAGGAATTCCTCTGTATAAGTAAGGTGATCGAGTGCAGGTCCGGGCATAATGCTGTCGGAGGGGAGGTTGTCAGAGCCAAATAGCACAGTCTATCCCTGAGAGGGAGGTGTGTCAATAAACAAGTGTCATAGTACTTAATTTTATAAAATGAAAGTGCAATAGTATTAGCAATGTGTGAAGACAATTTGAGGCGTATTTTTATTTTACTCCAAACAACACCGTTTGATATTAATTAACTCATGAACTACCTTGTAATTCATGACAAAAAAGGGGAGACCACACAAGTTTAACTGAAGTATATTTATTTAGAAACAATAATGAAGATAAACCATGTACATCAGTATCGTCTGGAGTGACTTTGGTTCTTTAGACCCATCTAAAGAACCAAAATCCCTGCTGTCTTGGTAGGATGAGAGAGTGTGACGTTGCCTAGGCAGCCATCTTATACAAGTGTCGATGAGCCTGATTGGAATTGAGATAAGGTGTCTTGCTTTTCCTGCTGCCACGCCTGAGACACTCCTCCAAAATCCCCTGAACAACAATCTAGGGCAAGGTCATCACACTACTCAGCTTAGATGGTCACAGTGGATATCAATCACTGCTGGCATCACTGCTGCAGAGTGTTGTGACTTTCTTTCAGATGCATATAGCAGCTAGACTGGGTAGCCCCGCCCATTGTGCCGGCGATTTGAGTTCGCCCTGCACAAGGGTCTGGAGAAGAACAATACATTTCTTTCTGCTTCCGATACGTTTTTGCGAGAGCCAATCACCAAGCTGGCTTTTCCCCTTGGCGCGCTATTGGCTGGTATAACACAATGACAACAGGGTAGCGACGGCAAGCAGCCAATCAAGCACAGAACCACTTGAACTAGGCACGTTGGGCACGCCCCTTGTGCTGAAGAAAATTACAGCAGCTTCCCCAGACCAATGTGCAATCTACAATTGAGCTTGGTCTGGCAATAGCCAGACTATGTAGTAGCCCTAATTATGTAGTTTGTTCCCCAAAGTAATGACAAAAAAAGGACATGACGAAGATCCTACAATCAAACCCCAGACAGAGCAGGGGGAGGAGCCATGTGTAAGAGGATTCTTCATATGCTTAATTCGCTTGTGGGTGGACCGCTCCGGGACGCCTAGGGGGGTGCATAACACAGAGAAAGAAGAGGGTTATTATTTTTAGACACACTTAAATTGTACCTTTCTTTGCCAGTCCTGAGAGAGACAGTCTAGTAAAGAGAGGGTGATTGAAGAAGCGGTTGCAGCGCTGAACCGGGAGTGATACCAAACAGCCCATGGACTCGGTAGTGAACTCATTCTGACCTGCGGCTTACTGTATCGGATTTTACTGGTTTGTGGACGGACACAGGACAATACTTTGGCATACTCTTCTCTCACCTGTAGGGGGAAGCAGACCACCATCAACAGATGCCATTGACGCAAGAAATATCAAATATCAATACCCCCCCCCCCCCCCCACCACCACACACACACACACACACACACACACACACACACTACCTTTCCTACCTGCTTTGACAGCAGACAGTTCAGGAGGAAGATCAGCGCCCCCTGTAGGCCGTTGAGGATGGTGAATATGTATGCGGCCACCAAGTCCCCCTCCTTAAACAGGAAGACCCCAGAGAGCCACATCAAGCCCAGCACACACAGCTGAGCTATAGCCCCGATTGTAAAGGCTCTGTTGAGAGAGAGAGAGAGAGAGAGAGAGAGAGAGAGAGAGAGAGAGAGAGAGAGAGAGAGAGAGAGAGAGAGAGAGAGAGAGAGAGAGACGCTCCTTACAAATACATTGTAAGGAGCGTGAGAGATAAGATGGATAGGAAGAGATAGAAAGAGAAGAAGGACATCACCCCAGATAGACGATCATACCAATAATAAAATAAAATTGCGATGAATCTTCAAGTACTAATAAGAGTAAGAGGTGTGGCTTGGACTCAGATGGCCTACTGGTTAAGGAGTTGGACCGGTAACCAGAGGGTGTCCGGTTCGAATACCGACCGGTAGGCAAAAATCAAATGTGTATGGGGGGACTAGTTGTGCAGTACTCCCTACGTCCTCATCCACGGATGAGGTGCACTTGAGCAAAGCACCTGAAACCCCCACCTGTTCCCCAGGCACTGCTCCCGGTGTTCTGGTGTCCCAACCGGGAGCCGGTGAACACATGGGGCAAAAGCAGAGAAAAGAATTTCCCCAAGAAAGGGACAATAAAGGATAACTTAACTTAACATTGGAGAAGAGCATGAGAAACAAAGATCAGTATTCATACACACAATATATTCACTCAAACACACAGCTAGATAAATAAGTCCATGTGGAGGCTGACCGTATTTTGTGCAGGTGGGTGAAGTCAACATTGAGGCTGGAGAACTTCTGGGCCAGCTTCCACATGGTGATGCTGAAGAAGACCACGTTGAGGCCAATGACCACGCACACCGGCCCGAAGAAGCTCCAGATAAGGCCCTGCTCCGTCGATAGCCAGCAGCTAGGGGAGGGACACACACACACACACACACACACACACACACACACACACACACACACACACACACACACACACACACACACACACACACACACACACACACACACACACACACACACACACACGCCCCCCCCCCCGACACACATACACACGCCCCCCACACACACACACACACACACACACATACCATGACGCATACCAGGACTTGCCTAAGGAGCAGGATATCACACACACAGGCACGTTTACAAAGATACGCAAGAGTGCACTTACTCAGACGGAAAGCACAGAGCTCCCCTTATTTGTCTTGCTTAGATGGTCACATACTGTCAGTGGTGCGCACACACACACACACACACACACACACACACACACACACACACACACACACACACACAACACACACACTAGGGATGGGCACGGTTATTTCAGTATTCGATTATTCGAAATGACGTGGGTATTTCACTTCAGCTGTAGCAGATTTTTTACATTTTTTGCCTGAAGTTAATTAAATACATTCATTAGCTATACTAATTACATATTGTTCATTAAACATATATACTGATGCCATTTCATACATTGGAATACTTGGCTATACCGGCAACCTCCGTTCCAGCGGAGAGTCTTTTCCACGGTGGGCTTGATTGTAAATCGCCTCCTCACCTGCCTATCCCCGAGCAGCACGTAGATATGCTCATTTTTTGAACAACAATGAGTGATTCAGTAGGTGGGCTTATGTGTTGTGTTAACTGGAAATGTTTTAGACATGCTGTAGGCTATTTCTGTCTTACACGTAATATATTTTTGTTGATGTTCTGTTATATGCGCATCATGCGTAATGCGAGTGGGGTTCTGTTGATATCCAAGCCCACCAGTACTTTGTGCCTTAAATTTACTTTAATCTATTTTCAGTTTGTGCCTTAACTATGCAATACTGTTCATTCATAATCTGGTCAAAAATTATGGTTTCAACTCGTTTCGATTCAACATACGGATTTCAAGTGTTTTTTTTCCTTCTAAAATGCTCAATAAATTGGATTTGATTTCCTTATTTATTTGGAAAATGAATACATATGTTTAGTGAAGGCCAGATCACGGAAGAACTTCGGGCTACATATGAGTGCGCTACACTTTTTCTTTTTTTCATAGTTTGGTTAACCGGTTACTCAATATTTTTTATCGAATATTCGAATATTGACATGCCTTCAAATGCCCATCCCTAGTACATGCACACACATACACACAGACAAACACAGGCACACAAAGATAAACACACACACACACACATAAACAGATAAACCCATACACACACACACGCACACACAAACACATACGCCCTGCACATGCAGGAACATACATACAAACACACACACAGATTTAGCACACAGACACACACACATGGACAATCACAAACACACACACACACACACACACACACACACACACACACACACACACACACACACACACACACACACACACACACACACACACACACACACACACACACACAACCACAGCCGCCCTTACGTACTATTGGTCAGTGCCGTATCCCGTGGGTCTGCTGATGACCGAGATGATGACGATGACGAGGGGTGTCCCATAGCCCACGGTGTATAGGTAGCGCGGTCGGATGGTGGTGTTGAACACCAGCACCAACATGCGGTAGAGGTGCACGCCCTCCAGCAGCATCCAGCTGAACGCCCCCAGGAAGAAGAGGTGGAGCAGGCCTGCCACCAACCGACATCCAACCTGGGGTGAAAGCAACGGGCCAGAGGAGAGTCTAAACCTATACAGTGGCTGTAGCGGCAGCTTTCCAATAAAGGCCGCTACGAGGCTTACGTGGGCCCCGTGCAGTTACGCGTCGTTCAAAACAAATCAAAGTCGAGTATAGGGAGAAAGTATACTTGAGGCAAGGCAAGACAACTTTATTTATCTAGTCCATTTCCTACTCGAGGCACTCATAGTGCTTCAAATAGAAAATGTGTCATGCAATAAAATAAGTGAAAGAAAAAAATAGTTAAATAGAGAAAATAAAGGCAAAGTTAAAAAAGCATTTTAGAAAGTGCAATGTATTTAAGATCAGATCAAAAGTGTTGTGTCCACTACCTGATTACACCACTAGGTGGCTCTACTGTTATGTAGTGTGTTGTGGTCCTAGAGAAGAAGTAGAGAACACGTGGAGATAGGCTAGCGAGCTAGACCTACAGTACTGTGCAACATGCTTACCTTCAATATAATTACACGTGTACGTATGTCGGTCTCCTGTGCTTATTACTACTTACAATATAACAACAAGTATCTCTGGTACCCACGTCGGGACTCCAACCCAAGTTACCCGACCTAAAGGAATTTGGTCCTTTGAAATTAATTTAAAAGAGCATTTTAGTAATAAAATAGAAAATAAAGGCTAAGTTAAAAAAGCATTTTAGAATATTTAAGATTTTGCAGAAAGCTAAAGAAAACATAAAAGTCTTCAGAGTTGGGACAAGTTATAAATCCTAAGGGAGTTTATTCCAGCTATTTGTTGCAAAGTAACTAAATCGTGCTTTCCCATGTTTCGTGTTTAGTCTGGGGATAATTAACAGATTGGTCTCAGAAGATCTTAGTGGTATATGTAGTGGAAGCATGTCAGCTAAATATTTGGACCCTACACCATGTAGGGATTTATAAGTTAGCAACATGATTTTAAAATCAGTTATCTAACCTACAGGAAGCCAATTTACCGATTGAAGAATTGGTGTAATATGTTCAAAATTTTTGGTCTTTGTTAGAACTCTAGCAGCAGCATTCTGAACAAGCTGTAGTTTCTTTGCTGTAGTTTTTTTTGGGAGACCTGTAAGGAGACCATTGCAAGACAGACTACTGATGGATGGAAACTTGTTGATGGTCATTAAATCAAATCTAATGCACAAAGATGTTTACAACGCCGACGACAACAGCGGTAAACAGAATCAAAATAAACCAATAAATAAAACAGACTAAATAAATACATTTTGGCTGCTACAGTATGTACTCAGTCTCTAAGTGTGGGTGGTTATGTCCTGTATGTGTACTGGGTTGAAACATGCGGCCCTTTGACCTCAAAAGGACTTCCTGGTGGAGGACAGTAAATGACGATCTATCCGTCATTTTATTTTCCCATTAAAGGAGCACACCTGGGGTTGGGTCTTGGAGATGCCTGCGAGGAAGACGAGGTTGGCCAGGAAGAGGCAGATGCAGAGGTGGAGGTTGATGGTGTTGCGGGTGCCCTTGATGGAGCGGCAGAACATGAAGGTGAGGATGCACACTACCAGACATAGCAGGGAGACGACCAGGCACAGCTTGGTCAGCAGCATGAGGCCAAAGGTGTGCTGAGAGGGGAAGGGATCAGAGCCCATTAGACCAGATTAGATTATACTAGATCAAATACAATGAGATTGCATCAGATTGGTTCCAATCGGATTAGCTCAGATTAGATAATCTTAGATTGAATTGGATTAGATAAAACAAAACTAGACTACAACATAGACTAAATTATATTAGATTAAACAGGCTAAAGGAAACAAGATTTGATTAAATTAGACAAAACTAGAATGGACCATAGACAAGACTAGATACTGTTGATCAAACTAGACAAGAGTATGATAGATTAGATTAGACTAGATTAAATCGTTGTGGGTGTGCGTGAGTGTGTTTGTGTGATTGTGATTGGTCGGTCCCGGGTTCCTCACGTTGACGGGGTAGAGGGCCATGAGAACGGCGAAGCTGCTGAGATGGGTGCAGCTGCAGACGGTGTGGGAGGCGTTGGAGGAGACCGGGGTGCAGCCGCGGGTGGACCAGGCCCCGCCCCCCTCCTCCTTCCCCTGCAGCCCACCTCCCGCAGCCTTCCAGTAGGCACAGGTGTAGCTCACCTCAGCGGACTCTTTCAGCTCCTGATGATGGCACACACACACACACACACACACACACACAAACACATTATTTGCCTCTGATCTTTTAAAAACCGGCCTTTAAATAAACACATGCATTTGAGGAGATGTCTTGGTTGGTGCCTACCTTCAGGTGTCGTAGGGTGAGAATGACGGGCTGGGCTAGGTGCTGTGTGTCAGGGTTGGAGACCAACGCCGACACCACCTTGGAGAACAGCTGGTAGCTGGGCTTCCCGCTGTTCTTTTCAGGTGAGGTTATCTGCTCAAAGGAATGGTTCAGCATGGTCTCCAGGTTCTTATAACTCACCAGAGCAGCGAGGGCAAAACCTGTGGACGCAAGGTGAAGAAACACAGCAGGAGTGGAGGCTTGTGGGTGAGATGAGAGACTGAACAGAGGAGAGAGGAAGGGAGAGGAGGGGAAGAGAGCAGAGAGGAGTAGGGGGAGGAGAGAAAAGAGGCAGAACAGAGTGTTAGCCGAGTCGTTTTTGTCTACCAGGGTAGTTTCTGTTCCCGATGGCCGTGCTCCAGTCCGTTTCCAGGCTGCCGTCGGTGTTGGTCAGGTGCACCGGCCCGCTCGGGGGAGTTGTCTTCTTCCACACCGTGATCGTCGTCTCTACACACAAACAAATAGGACTTATGCAGTGGCAGGGCTCCTCGCATCACATTGATGGAGTTTATCGTGAAGTGTCTCTCATTGAAGGGGAAGAGGATTAGGAGTTGTAAGTGATAATGAAGAGGACATAATTGTGTTGTCTGTGTGTGCGTGCGGCCACCTGTCTGGCTTGTGTTCATGCTGGTTTGGTCCTCAGTGAGTTGGGGGCCGATGAGTTTGATGGATTCCTCCACTGCGCTGAGCAGGCTGCTCACGGCCGCCACACTGTCGCCAGTATTGTTGCTGGACAGGACGTCCGCTGTCAGGTCAAAGAGGCTCTGCCATGTCGCAGCAGGACAGAGGCGACACGGGATTCAGGAGAGCAGCACCGCTGGATGTGTGTGTGTATATGTTTGTTTGTGTTTGTGCATGGGTGCAAAGGTCTTCATACATATAGGTGTGTGTGTGTGTGTGTGTGTGTGTGTGTGTGTGTGTGTGTGTGTGTGTGTGTGTGTGTGTGTGTGGTGTGTGTGTGTGTGTGTGTGTGTGTGTGTGTGTGTGTGTGCGTGCGTGGGGGGTGTATGTGTGTGTGTCTGCCTGCCCATGCACTGCCTCTCTGTAGTTGTTACATTGAGCAGCACGGTGGGTCCAGTGGTCTTGTTCCCATACTGGTCCGGTCGGACCAGCGCTAGACAGCTACTCTTCAATTGGGCCAAAATTTGTGCCAGACCTCCATGGGGCTGGAGAGGACGGGAGATGCCCAAGAGAGCAGGCTTTAAAGATACTTCTAAAAATACTGTGCCAACAGTATTTTTAGAAGCCAAGAGTAATGCCAAGAGTAATGACATAGTGATCCAGCACTGGGATGTTGGCAAGACAACACTGGAAATGCGCCCATACCACTTCAGTTAGCATTATTATGAGCACCCTCATAAAGCAAGCACGTTATCATCACCTGCGTTGACGCTGCAACGGGACCCTTGAACTGGTCACATTTCAGCTCTAGAACAGAAAACACACGCATCTAAATGCCTGTGATCATGTGAGAGTGTGGTCAACCGCAAGATTCAAGAGCTGTATGTGTGTCCGTGTGGTGTGGGTTATGTGGGGTGTGGGTGTGTGTGCGTGCATGCGTGTGTGTGGTCAAATCTGTCAGTAATCCATTTCATCAAGCTAGCTTCATAGTTGAGCAGGACGAATAACCAGGGAGATACCAGTGAGCAGATGGAAGTTCTGGGACTAAGAGACAGAACAAACACCTCCTTAAACTTTCACTTCAAAAAACAGTCTCATGTATATCCCTGATCAGCTGCCATTCAGTGATTCAGGAAAGAAGAACATACAAACCGGCAAAAACTCCAATGAATTTGGTAATTTAAAAGTTGTAGTTAAAATTAACTTAGAGTAGCTTCACATGTAGTGAACTAGTTTTGCGGTGTTTGTGTAACTTCGCTTCCTACATTTGACTGGGTGGTAGCTTCTGTGTAGTGAAGCTTCATTTGTAGCCCATGAAAGGCCTCACATGAAAGAGTGGGTCCTCTTTGAAGGAGTATTTATCATAAAAGTCATACATTTTCAGCATATTGAAGTAGGCCTATTTGTTACAAATAAAAGTCCAGCACTTTAAGCGGTTGTCTTCCAGCTTATTATATTTCTATGACTTGACTTGTGACTTGCTTGACCAAAGCTATGACTTGACTTGACTTAACTCGACTCGAGTCGGAGTAGAATTCTTTGGCCTTAAATGTTGTTGCACGAGACATACCAGCAAAGCTCTCAGCCCCAAGTCAATACCTGCAGTTTTCTACTGCAGCTATTTACTCCATGAAATATTTCAGAACTAGCAACTTCCTCAAGAACAAAATTACTCAATCCATCTGGGAAGTTTTCCACTATGACTTTAGTCTGGTCCACTTTCTCCCTCCCACTGTTGGAAAATCTCAGGCAACAATTGATAGCTCGAACTACAACTCAAGGCATAAGTGGCTGCTATTGATAGATGTTCATACTGCTACTTTTCCCAAAAAGGTGTAGGTGCATTACCCGAACATGGAGTCCTTTGGTTGCCATAGTTAGTGAAGCCGGTTGGACACTCACACCAGAAGAGCCCGTTGGTATTTATACAAGTGCCGTTAATGCCACAAACACCTTCATTTGGCTTTGCACCTTCATTTGGCTTTGCACCATCGTCACATTCATCAATGTCTGGTGGGAAGTTGAGAGGTTGAAACACAGTGGAGGAAGACTCATTATACTGGATATCGTTGAGAAACAGTTACAGTTGTAACAGACAAAAAGGAAAAAACTTCCCCACAAACAAATCTCACCAATGCAGGTGCGACTTGTAGCATTCTGCTTCGTATACCCTGAGCGACAGGTACAGGTGTTGCTTCCGATGTTGTTGCTGCAGTAGGCATTGGAACCGCAAATGTTGTCCCTGGAGCACTCATTGGTGTCTGTCACACCATGGGGAGGGACCACACACAAGGACATAGAGGAATGTTATTGGCCCACACAAGACGGCAGCATAGTGCCGAAGTCCCGCCCCTTAAGGTAGACCCCCATGGGGCCTATTAGATCGTAAAATATGAATGGGTTTCAATGCAGAGAAAGTAATTATTTTCCGGTCCCAGTCTTTATATGCCCCGGATTACACATATGTTGTTTGTGGATTGAAATTATAATTTTTCATGTCAAGAGTTTGACCTTTTATTGTGCAATTATTCAGTTAAAGGCTGTAGAGAAAGCACAATATGGATGTTTCAGATCAAGCATGCGTTGCGTTGTCTCGCATAACATAACGCATTCTGGTATAAAAACATCGGAATTGTGATAATTTCCCTATGCGACATGTCACATCAGCCCGCGGCATTAGGCGAGTTGCAGATCGTCTGCATTTGCACGCATGCATGCACGAGACTTGAGAACATCCGCCAGAGCTAGTCAGAAACTTGTCAAGTTCCCACAATGTCGGACAGAGGTGCACTTCTCATTTTTTGAACAAGCATAGTTGTCAAGTTCTCCCCTTCTTTGTGCAATCTCCACTTGAAGGAGTTGGACATCGACCCAGAGTTGCTGGACTTCACTCAATAACCACACTTTTCTTTTCCTCTTATCTTCTTTTATTTTGTGATTTCAAGGTTTCAGGTAAGTAGGTACTTTGCAAGTAAGCAAGTAGTTTGCAAGCAAGCAGGTAGGTAGGTGAAAAACCTTTTGAAACAATAAACAAGAAAAAGAAAAGGTTGTTTTTACAATGTTCTGGGAAATATACATTTTTAACAATTATTTCATTTTTCCTCTTAAATTAAACAAAGTACAACATAAATTCTCCCACTGTTATTATTAATGCATTTAGGGATTTCATTAAGTTAATTTCAGATTTTAAATATTTTACATTTACTTAATTTAAATAATGTCACCAAAATAAAATTATATCATAATCATTTTAACTAATTTATCTGCAACATATAAGCTCACTAAACAATCATGACACACACTGGCATTTATAAGGCTAACGACCGCACTGCCGGTTCGGCCCCGTGGCTAACACTAGCGGCTATCGCCTGCACAAACATTTAATTTCAATTGTCCTGATGGGCTTGGTGTCTTACCGGCTGCCTCTCTGGCATTTGTAGATTTGTTTGCACGGGGTTGGATGTTTTTGCGCTAAGCATTGCTTCAGTTTGCGGCTTCGCTTCACTTCCTTATTGATGTTGTGTGCCACCTCTTTTATAGTCCGTGCGGCAACTCGGACTGCCGAAAGGTTCCGTTCCTTGCAACATGAGTTTATTAATTATTTCTTTAGTTTGACTCCACACCTCCCACTCGATCTTCGCCTGGAAACGGTGTGAAGATCGACAGCTTCAAAGGGCAAACTTGGTTCTCCTTTCCCTGCTGCGTTTGACCTTTCTGTTCTGTTCCTCTGCAGGTAATAGGACAACGAGCCGCCTGACGTCCCTGTGAAGGACGGTGGCTTGGATCTTTTCCCTCCTGATTTTGGGAATTGACTTGCCTTTCAGAGCTCTCGTGACAGGGACACAGTAGCTTGGGAAAACCTTTACATTGACGTCCCTTACAACGCCTTTATCATCTGGAGTCGTGCTGATGACTCTGCCAAGCTTGAACTGCCCTCGTAGCGCATTCTGGTCACACAGCCACACAACATCTCCAATGGCAACATTTCTTTGTTCAGTGTGCCATTTGCTTCGGACAAATAAGTTTGGACAAGCAAGTTGGCTCCAGCTCCTCCAGAACTTGGTCCCCTCCGACTGCATAGCTCTCAGTCTTTTGTACGGGTAGTTGTGAAAGTCAAAGGTTTTCAAGTCCCCACTTTGAGAGGCCCGGCCCAGTAGGAGAGTGTTGGGTGTGACACACTGAATGCAATCCTCTTTGCTCTGTACTCTTGCGTCAATTGGACTCTCATTTGCTAGGTTGGCTGCGATGTAAAGAGTTGTCTGGAACTCACTGTAGCTTAGTGAAGCCTCATTCCAAGGATTCTGGAATGCCCTCTTTACAATTCGCACAGCAGCTTCTGCAGCACCATCCCTGTGTGGAGAATCAGCTGGATGGATTTTCCACTGCCACTCAGTTCCATTCCTTGCTGCGGTCTCTTCAAGGTTTGCTTTGTCTAGGTCCAAAACCCTGTAGAGCTCCTCCAGGACTGGTTTTGCTCCAATAAAATTGGTGCCTGGGTCCGACCACATTTTTCTTGGAAGACCTCTGATTGCCGTGAACCTTTGATAAGCCATTAGGAAGCTTTCAGTTGACAGGGTGTTTGCCAGCTCGGTGTGAATGGCTCTGCTTGCCATGCAGCAAAAGACAACTCCCCAGACCTTAAGTGTCACTCTTTTCTTGACGTCATCTTTAACTTGGTAAGGGCCAAAGAGGTCAACTGATGTGAACTCAAATGGCGCAGCAGGTTCAGTCCTTTCTGGCGGCAAGTCAGCCATTATTTGTTGACACGTCTTTGCTTTTCCTTTCCTGCAGACCATGCAACCATCAACAACTTTTTGTGCGATCCTCCTCCCTTTAATGACCCATGCCTTCCTCCTCATTTTTAGGAGGGTTCCAGCTACTCCCTCATGACCTTCATTGTGGGCCTCTCGAGCTATCAGCTTGGACACCCAGGCGTCATAGGGTAAGAGGGGGATGCTAACTTGAGCTTCCTTGAAGCTTTGTACTCGGCCTCCACAGACCAGTAGCCCAGTGTCTTTGTCTTTGTGGACCACAAGCCTGTCTAATGTGGTGCCAGGGAAAGTTGTGTTTTCTTGTGCTGCAAGAAAAATGTCTCTCAGGGCATCCTCTTGTTCCCTTACAGAGATGACCCCTGTGGAGGAGATTGCCTCCCACTTTGGACTCTCCACGGCTTGACTTCCTTTGCCAAACTGTTTTGCTGCTCTCCAGATCCATGCAACTGTCTTTACCAGACGGCTCAGAGTGCTGTATCTCCTGACATCCACCAGCGTTTGGATTGCAGACCCTGCAGGTAGCCTCCTTTGCTCTGTTTGTGCCTCCTGTTTCAGTTTGTGTTCCACTTGCTGCTTCTTAGCCTGAGCTCTGGTCCAGTGCAGCAGCATATGCCTTTTTTTGAAGTTTTGTGACATTCTCCCTGGCAGTGGCTGCGAGTTCTTTGGCTGATGTGATTGGCCACTCCTCCACTGGAAAGCTTAGAAACTTTGGACCTTTTTGCCACTCTTGAGTCCTCATCGAGATCTTGATGGCTGGCTCCTCTTGTTATAATGTCGGCAATGTTTTGTGGGCCAGGAATCCACCACCAATCCTGGACCCTTGTGTTGCTTTGAATCTCCCCGATCCTATTTGCGAAGAATGTTTGATAGCCATAGCTTTCCCGCTGTATTGCACCAAGGATGGTCTGGCTATCAACAAAATGGTACCACCTCTGAATCTGGATTCGGCTGTGCAGTTCAAAGTACTTTTTCAGTCGTGAGGCAAACACTGCTCCACACATTTCTGCTTTGACAGCATCCCCTCCTTGATCCAAAGGAGTAAGTTTTGCTTTGGACTCCACCAGCCGGATGACCGGGCCCTGGTCTGAACTCCATCGGAGGTACATCACTGCTCCATAAGTATGCTCGCTACCGTCAGAGAATGTGATCGCCAGGGGACCATCAGTAAAGCTTGGGGGAGTCAGGGCTCTGGTGAACTTGACTTTGGCAAGTTGGCCGTACTCCTCAAAGAGCTTTATTGCATCCTCCCTGAGTGCATCTGAGAGCGCTGTATCCCATGAGTTCTTTACAGGTGCACTTCCACCCTTTGCTTCCTGGAATGCCCTACGTACCAGGATAGCTCCCTTCTGCTTGATGGGAGTTACCAGGCCGACTGGATCATACAGCCCTGACACTTGGCTCAGCAGTGCTCGCCGAGTCAGGGGGTTGGGTGTTTGGGCTCTTATCTGCTTCCTGCAGAAGGTTTTGGCCGAGTTCTCATCTTTTTCTTTCTCTTTGAGAAGTTTATTCCCACCATGACATGGAGTTTGTCCTCTTCTACGATGTATCCAAGGCCGAGTGCTTTATTATCCTCGTCTCGCATCTGGTTTGGTAAGACCATGGTCTTTTCCGCAGCCTTTTCCAGCCTGTCACTGCACTCTTTCCTCCCACTTTGCTCAGAATAAATCCAAGGTTTGAGCTCGAACCCGCCAGCTTTCAGAATTTGCTGCACATTCTCTGTGATGGTTTTCAGCTGGTCTAAGTCATTGTGGGACGTGAGAATGTCATCAACGTAGCTGTCTTCTTGAATAACCTGCCGTTCCTCTTTGAGGTGAGTGAAAGGCGGGAGGTTGGCAGTTTCACGCATTGCAAGCTGTGCGATGCATCCTGCTGGCTTGTCACCGATGTTTACCCTGGTGATTGCATATTCCCCCAGCTCTTCGTCCTCTGAAGCACGCCAAAGGAATCTATGCAGGTGCATCTCCTTTTCTTCCTGCCAGACTGAGTTGTACATCTTCTTTATGTCCCCCAGAGCAGCATGCACTCCACCCCTGAGTCTCAGGAGCACTGCACGAATCTGGTTAAGGACGTCTGGGCCTTTCATCAGTAGGTCGTTCAGGCTCACACCTCTGAACTTTTGACTACTGTTCCAAACAAGTCTCACAGGGGTTGTGACAGAGTGGGGGTTTGGAGCAATGAGGTGACTCACATACCATACTGGCCCATGCCAGTTGATCACTGTGTCTCTGGATAACTTGGTTGCAGCTTTCCGATCTATCATGTCATGGACTTGAGCAGTATAGGTGACTTTCCCATTCAGGTTCTTTTGGCCAGTTGCTTTTTCCGTCCTGATGGAATGTGGCCTCCACAGTCCCTTTATTTGTTCGGCAGGGAGTCTGGGTCCTCTAACCCATGGATATCTGGGTATGCCAGTGTGTGGTTCTTTGCTGTGGGCGTCTCCTGTGACGTAGGTGAGACCATCTTTCACCACTTGGAGTTCTTGCTCCTCAGCAAGAGTCATTTCTTTGCCACCCGGCTGATAGTTCCCACAGCGGCAGCCTCCACACTTTGGCTCACATCCTGCGCCGATGCTGTCCCATCTCCACCACTTTTAAAAAGTCTTGGGTTGATGGCTGAATGCTTGATTCACACAGAGCTGGATGGTGCCTTGATTATTTGTCCAGCGGACGCTGCTCTGGGACCATGCTTGGTGAGTGTGTTCCTCATATCTTGCAGCCGCTGCGCTCATCGACCTTGCAAAGTGTGTCTTCGACATGTGAGCTGACACGGTGAGATCTTCAAAGAGTTCAGGATGGGTTCCTCCCACTGTTTTCCCCAGTGGACCGTCCCACAGCACAAGGTCTCCAACAGCTCTGATCCTCTGTGGCGCTAGTTGACCTTCTTTGTGGCTAATGAGCAGACTTATTTCTTTAGGTCTCCGGAGTTCATCCAGTGGTGCATCTGGGAAGAATCTCTGGAGCTTCTTTGGTTCCACATGTTTGTGTATCTCTGCAATGCTGTCCAGTCCATTACACACCAATTGGTGGGCTCTGAGAGTGCCTTTTGGTGTTTTCACTCTGATCTTGAGGAGGTATCGTTTCGTCTCTACACGAACCTCCATGCCTCCAACTCCATGGACGACAAGTGTGTTGTCTTGTGGGTTATGTAATTGGTGTCAGAAGCCAAATCGATTAATGTTCCAATTTTCTGCCCAGCGTTTGCTGTGACCTCGACAAGCATCATCAGTACTGGAAGCTCTTGAAGTCCGCTTTCCCCTAAAAGGCTTGGTTGGTCTTTGACAGTATTGAAAGCCCTGGATGCAGTATTGGAAAACACATTTCGGCATTGGTTTGCGAATTCAGGTGAGAGTTTCCCGAAGAAATCCTCCTGCTCCTCTGTGTACTTCCTCCTGCCTTTATCCCCTTCCGGACCAAACCTGCTCCTCTTCTGACCATCGCTGCTTTTCTTTGCCTCAGCGTTGGGGCACAGATAGAAGTGATGCTCAGGAGTATCTGCATCCTTGCAGTCCTGGTTTCTGCACAGGAATCCAGGTTTGCACTGTGAGCCATCGCCATGAACCTCCAAACATCTCTTACATGCTCCCAACCTTTTTACTGCAGCTCTCTTCTCTGCTAGTTTCAGTGCTCGGAACTGTCTGCAAAAATAGATCTTCCTCCTGTGTTTCACATCACTGCAGACCACACACCCTTCCTGGTCGTTGCTTGATTTGGTTGAATTGGTTCTGGCATATCTTGGCTCCACCTTGGTTTCTCTCTTGCTTGGCTCTTCCTCCTTCAGTTGTTCAAGCTGTTCATATATGCTCTCCTGTTCTTTGAGGAATGCCAAGAGGCTGTCGAACCGATTTCTTGAAGTCACATCATTTCTCTTGTCAGCCTCATACACAAGCCAATCCTTCTTGAGTGTCTCCGGGAGTTTACTTTCAATGGACTTAGTCACAAGGGGATTTTTTATAGCACCTGTGTCTCCAAGGTCACTCAAATCTTGAGGTGCTTTTTCCACAGCTTGAATTAAGTCGACGATTTTCCGTGGCTGGTGACTTTTGACAGCTGGCATCTTCTGTATCTCCTCCACTATTTCTATGGCAATGGATGTTTGGTTGCCGTAGCGGTTCTCTAGCACACGGAAGATGTCATCAGATGTGTTGTAAGCCGTGAGCCGAAGGTCTCGTGTGATCTTATCCTCCAGGCTGTCTAGTAGCTGGACCTTTTTCACTTCTTTTGAGCCTGTTGGCTCTCCCTGACTCTGCAGCGCTTCCCAGTCCTTTTTCCACCTGTGAAAATCACGTTTGATGCCACCAAACTTGGGGAGGGCTGTTGGCTTTAACTTGATGGTTGGTATCCGATAATTAGATGTAGCTCCCACCTGGGCTTGTCTATCAGTATCCTCCTTTATGGTTGCTTGTATGAAGTCAGCCTTTCTGGAGACCATCAAGGGGACGTGAAGTTCGAGCCCTCTCACATGCCTCTGAAGCTCCCCCTGAGCCTCTGGTGGGGCCCACTGTTTCCATCGGCCATGCGTGTCCTTTGCTGTTCCTACCAACCCTTTCAGTTGGTCCAGCATGAATTGATACGCTTCCTGGTTAATGTTTGGTTGCACAGCAGCGACGCGTTCGCATGCTGCCCTCTGCTGCGCTTGATAGTGTGCTGCTTGTAGTGCTATAGACATTTCACTACTTCCAAAATTGACCCAAAGAGTCTTCTGGAGCAACCTCTTGACCTCCTTCAGCTTCTCTTGGCACTCATTTGTAGTTTTTTCCAGGTCGGCTTTTTCCTGCTCCGTTAACATGACTTCATCCGTTTCCAGCTCTGCTTCGAGATCTGCAATAAAGCCAGCTTCCAGCTCATCATTTGTCGCCATGACGTTCTCTCCTAGTGCCTTGAGTTTGTTGAAACTGTCTCTGAGCTCTTCTTCAGACATGACTGTATGTGACCGGGTTATACTGTTGACCAGACGGGAAAACACTCTTTTGGCTGTAGTTCTTTCAAGTTTCAATTGTTCAACTGATTTTCCAGCTTCTTGATTAGCCATGTTTACTTTTATTTTTAAGGTTCTTTAATTGTGAATTTGAAAAGCGGAGTTTCCAATGGCGCCTTTAATGTTGCTTATGGTGCTTTAATGTTGCTTTATGCTCCACTCTTTTTCCTTTCCAGGATTCCAGGTTTTTGCTCCTGCTGTTCCAGCTTTAAGCTCCTGTACTTTTTCCTGGCCAGCTTTATGGTACTGGGCGGGTTTTTCACTGTCAAGTTCTCCCCTTCTTTGTGCAATCTCCACTTGAAGGAGTTGGACATCGACCCAGAGTTGCTGGACTTCACTCAATAACCACACTTTTCTTTTCCTCTTATCTTCTTTTATTTTGTGATTTCAAGGTTTCAGGTAAGTAGGTACTTTGCAAGTAAGCAAGTAGTTTGCAAGCAAGCAGGTAGGTAGGTGAAAAACCTTTTGAAACAATAAACAAGAAAAAGAAAAGGTTGTTTTTACAATGTTCTGGGAAATATACATTTTTAACAATTATTTCATTTTTCCTCTTAAATTAAACAAAGTACAACATAAATTCTCCCACTGTTATTATTAATGCATTTAGGGATTTCATTAAGTTAATTTCAGATTTTAAATATTTTACATTTACTTAATTTAAATAATGTCACCAAAATAAAATTATATCATAATCATTTTAACTAATTTATCTGCAACATATAAGCTCACTAAAACAATCATGACACACACTAGCATTTATAAGGTTAACGACCGCACTGCCGGTTCGGCCCCGTGGCTAACACTAGCGGCTATCGCCTGCACAAACATTTAATTTCAATTGTCCTGATGGGCTTGGTGTCTTACCGGCTGCCTCTCTGGCATTTGTAGATTTGTTTGCACGGGGGTTGGATGTTTTTTGCGCTAAGGCATTTGCTTCAGTTTGCGGCTTCGCTTCACTTCCTTATTGATGTTGTGTGCCACCTCTTTTATAGTCCGTGCGGCAACTCGGACTGCCGAAAGGTTCCGTTCCTTGCAACATGAGTTTGTTAATTATTTCTTTAGTTTGACTTCACAATAGTTTTGGAGAGGGCACGCCTCTTTGATAAGAGTTATGTCATTTCTCACGTGGAAAATTCCACATGGCAATTCCAACCAACCAGGGCAACATTTTGCTATGTTGAGGGGAGTGTCTTATGCCCGTACTTATTCGAGAGCAAATGCCCAGAAAAGCAGGTGGAATTTGTTTTCCTGAAACTGCCGAAAGTTTTGAAAGCCAGGTGACTCATCGCATCTGAAGTTATCGCAGGTATTTGTAACGCATGGCAAACAAAGCTGCATGCCTCATCAAAAACAAGCCTATATTGGCCGGTGTTCTCACAATTTTGGCTACCTATCAGATTCTGCTACCTAGGTGGTTCTACGCATGCGTATGACGACGCTATTGAGTATTGGTGTAAAATACACATTCGGTACCCCTGAAATCTCCAATAAAGACGTTATCATACAGTATCAAAATATGCTCCCCATATTCATAGAGTGTACATGGGGTGAAATAATGTGATTCTGTAGTGGGATCATTTGATAGAGGCATGCGGTCTACAGATTAAATTCGCTACCAAACACATAAGGTAGCACTTTTTCATAGGGTAAAATGATTTGATAGACTCTGATTCTGTATTATAACATATTTATTGGAGATTTCAGGGGTACATTATATGTATTTTACCCCAATACTACATCGCGGATCAATATTGTTGTCATGCGCACAACCATTAGGTAGCCAAATCTGACATGGGAGCAGATATTGGCAGAACAGGCCTGGAGACAGTGTTTCTCTCATTATCGGATTACAGCGAAAGTCAACCAAGAAGACGGCAATGTGCAAGTAAACGCTCCATTGTATGCGATGGGAAAAAATGCAGAGCACATTCAGGACATTCAAGTTTGGAGACGATGAGGATGATTACTACGATGAGGTAATTAACAAGTTCAACAAGCATTTTGTGCCGAGGCGGAACACCATCCACGGAAGCGTATCAACAGTTTAAAGGAGCACCGACAGCAACGCGTGACAACAGCTGCTCTCGGTGTGTGGGGACGCATGAGCCCGGGGAATGTCCCACAACAGGGAAACGCTGCCGTAAGTGTGATAGGATTGGCCACTTTGAAATAGTGGGCAAGACTACGTTTATTCAGACGTTAAAGAACAATATCTGGTGAAGGTGAAGACGAGAGCTTTAAATGGTTCCTT
The DNA here is from genome assembly GCA_900291075.1 of Melanogrammus aeglefinus. Taxonomy (NCBI): domain Eukaryota; kingdom Metazoa; phylum Chordata; class Actinopteri; order Gadiformes; family Gadidae; genus Melanogrammus; species Melanogrammus aeglefinus. The sequence goes on along the minus strand of OLKM01001139.1, from coordinate 70,857 downwards.
GGTTTGACTGGGGGGAAGTTGAGGGGTTGAACCACTGTGGAGGAAGACTTATTATACTGGATATGGTTGAGAAACAGTTACAGCAGTGACAGAAAGAATAGAAACAACTTCCACGCAAACAAATGTCTCACCAATGCAGGTGGGACTTGTAGCACTCTGCTTCGTATACCCTGAGCGACAGGTACAGGTGTAGCTGCCAATGGTGTTTGTGCAGTAGGCATTGGAACCGCAGATGTTGTCCCAGGAGCACTCATTGGTGTCTGTCACACCATGGGGAGGGAGCACACACAAGGACATAGAGGAATGTTATTGGCCCAAACAAGACGGCTATATAGAGTGCCGAAGCCCGCCCCTTCCGGTAGACCCCCATGAGACCTATGAGATCATAAATATGAATGGGTTTCAATGAAGAGAAAGTAATTATTTTCCGGTCCCAGTCTTTATATGCCACGGATTACACACATATATTGTTTGTGGATTTAAATGATAATTTTTCATGTCAAGAGTTTGACCGTTTATTGTGCAGTAGTTCAGTTAAAGGCTGTAGAGAAAGCACAATAGGCGTGTTTCAGAACAAGCATGCATTGCCTCGCATAACATAATGCATTCTGGGAGGAAAAAAAAATGGAAATGTGATAACTTCCCTAAGCGACACGTCACATCAGCCCGCGGCATTGGAAGTTGTTCTGCCAATTTCTGCTACCTATCAGATTATGCTACCTAGGTGGTTCGTTTTCCACGAAGGTTAAGGAAAAGAGGCATAAAGGTTAGGAGATTTGACTATTCATAGAGGCCTCATTTATGACTTCGAACCAAATATTAAACAGTCAACTTAATAGCATGAGACAATGAGTTAATGATGAACAACTAGTAAGGATTCATGACAGATACATTATAGCTTACAATTATAGACATCAACTGATCAATTCTCGCTCATGTTCAACCATCGCAAGCAGTTCTAATAACTGATTCATCTGATTCAGAAAAGAAGCACAAAGAGGTCCCTGCGGGCATCCATACTTAGTTGTTATCAAGTCTAGTCCCCGAACTATCTGTTTTTCATAGCCTATGAACTTCTGAGGCGCTTTCCAGAACACTCTTATTTCGGAAGAAGGGAAGGTTTATGTCAAGACAGGTAAGAGCTTCCGAACCTCCGTTTTGAAGGCGACAATACACCACTCCCTGTGACTGGTGTGGACAAGACCAACATTCTCCCCATCGGCATAATTGAAACTCTCCACATGCCCCGACTTATAATGGTATTAATCTCTTTCGATGCTGTTATCCTCCCCTTGGAAAAAAAGTGTTCAAGTGTAGCAGAGAGATTGCCATGTCTGTGCCAGAGTTCCAAGTACGGGTTGTTACGTAAATCATTCATGTTGAGAGCAGTGAAGATAAAGCGGCCTCACACAAAACCTAACATTATCAAACTTCTTCGTGATAAATTGTAGTTTTCTTTGCATGAAAAGTATCTTGAAACAACGCATGTGAAATTCATGGCACAATTCAAACGGGACAAGAAAATAATTTTCATGTCACCATTGAAATAGATGCATTAGAAATTCATTTTGAGGACCCATATACCGGAAATAGAAATGCGGGACTACGCCACTCTATATACACACACACACACACACACACACACACACACACATACCTCCGGAGAATCGGGCTTGTGAGCACGGTCCTCGCGATGGTCATAATTTGTCATCACAAGAATGTATCCAAACAGGAACAGGATAGGAACGTACCCAAACACTGGTCGCCGATGATAGACCAGTAGAACCCAGGCAGACAGTTGCAGCAGTAAGCGGAGCTCATCGGAATGGTGAAGCACTTTGTCTGGTGTCCACATATACCGAATGAATTCTGTTCACAATCTTTTCTTGTCACTGTGTACACATATTGAGTCATTAAGTTGGAGGCACTTTTCAGAATCAATGGGCAGGCATCGTGCTAACGTTTTTCACATTTTACATTTAGCAGACATTTATTTCCAAAGCGACTTACTACCATTCATAAACACATTCACACACCGACGGAGGAGTCATCCACACAAGGCAAGCTGTTAAGGTTAAGTGTCGTACTCAGTCACATATCGACACTCTTGGGGGAGCCGGGGATTGAAATAGCAACCATCCGGTTACAAGTCAACCCGCTCTCCTACCTGGGCTAAGCCAACCCTGAACCATTTGGCTGGGAGTCACACACCTATGCTACCCATTTAAAACAACAAAGGAAGATGACATAGTTACCGGTGGCATCAACTCGGCAGAGAGAATGACCCTTGAGCACGAACGTTAACTCTGTGGAGGAGAGAGGGAGAGAAAGAGTTAATTTCCAATGACTTCCAGATTTCTACTTGAATTATAAGCAATGTTTGTATTCCATCCCAGTGTATTCTAGAACCCCCTCATGCATACCACTGTCTACATTTACTAATAATACCTTTGCGCTCAACAATACACTGAGTGAGTGGGCAGCAGACGCTGTGTGTAACTGTGAGTCAGATTGGCTGTGATCACAACTCAATGGGCTACAGTGAGGTCTTGTTAGCGGTTGGGCAGGGGTTTGCAGACAACCAAACAAAACCTCCCTGACTTTTTTGTGCTTCGCTGAGAGGTATAATGTATGGCCGTGTTGGTCAGCATTGCTCTCTCATAATCTCTTGCTCTCTCTCTCTCTACCTCTACCCCCTCTCTCTCTAGGAGATCGGGACAGATTCAATGGCGATTGTGTGTGAGTTCTTAAGTTCAAAACTGTACTTATCTCAACCAGACCCCAAGTACATAGAGGTGAACTAGAGACTAGAGTATATTGTGTATTTATTTTGTCATATTTGATTGAAATATTGGATACTAAATAATTTTGTAAACATTTTAGGAGCTATAGATTTATGAAACTGATTTCCCTCATTGCATCATAATTCAATGTATAATCGATATCTTCTCTTGCACATTGTCAAGCAAAGTGTTGTATTTGGTTATGCTCTGCAGAACGCTTCAAATCAGGGAGTGAAATACCCTCTACCCCCTATCACTTGCTCATACACAAGTGTGTATGAGCAAGTGTGTATGAGTGTCTCTCTCACTCCCTCTCTCTCTCTCCTGAGTAAGGATGTGATGAGATGGGTAGCACATAGCACTTCTGAAAGACTTTTAACAGTAATATTGTGTGAAAATACTTAATTAGTGATTCAACAGGAAACTCCCCTGTCCATAACAACAAAAGCACACGTACAGACAGCAGACTGACCACACACCACGTAAACTAGAGCTCAGCAAGGACAGGGACCTCTTAAAGGAGGACAGGCAGAAAGAGAATCTATAAAACCTCTGGGGATGGGCTAAGCTCAGGAGGTAGAGCAGCTGTCTTGCAACCGAAAGGTTGCTAGTTCGATCACCAGCTCCTCCTTGCTGAGTGTTGATGTGTCCCTGAGCAAGACACAGTTAACCCTAACTGCTCCTGATGAGCTGGCTGTCGCCTTGCATGGTTGACTCTGCCGTCGGTGTTTCAACCGATGTTAGTCGCTTTGGATAAAAGCGTCTGCTAAATGCCCTAAATGTAAATGTCATCCTATCATGCTCTTAACACACGCACGCAGACAAACGTATGACACATGACTAGACTCACCCAGTAAAAGAAGGAGGATTTTCCCTGTCATTTTAACATCTAAATATTTCTGAAAGAACTGTAGTCGTATTGTATTCCGTCTGCTGCTGAATAGAATAGGCCTGTTGTCTTGAGTTCATCCGTAGTCAGACAACCCAGTAAAACCTATCGCCCGGTCATAGAGCAAGTCCAAAGAAAGCTTGAATCTCCTTCAAAAGGGAGATATTGCTTTGGAGTGCAACCCTTAATCCTCCCGGTCCGTATCCAACAGTTTCCCCGTCACACACTCTTATTCTCAGCCAACCTCACTCAGTGCTCACGTACTCGCCCCTCTTTCCTCCCCCCCCCCCCCCACACCTCTCTCTCTCTGCCCCTCTCTAGCTCTCTCTCTCTTTCTCTCTGTCTCCCTCTCCCTCTTCAAATTCACTATTGAGGTTTTATAGATTCTCTTTCTGCCCTCCTTTAAGAGGTCCCTGTCCTTGCTGAGCTCTAGTTTACGTGGTGTGTGGTCAGATAGTCCGCTGTCTGTACGTGTGCTTTTGTTACTGTAATGGGGGAGTTTCCTGTTGAATCACTATTTAAGTATTTTCACACAATATTTCTGTTAAAAGTCTTTCAGAAGTGCTATGTGCTCCCCATCTCATCGCATTCTTACTCAGAGATAGACACAGAGCCAGAGAAAAGCGTTCTTTATTGCTGTTGTACATATCGATGTGAAGAGCTTAAATCATAGTTCTTGTCTCCACATGACAGACGCGTTGCAACCCTCTCCATCCGTCAATAGCTTTGCTATTTATGTGACGTGCTATTGTCAACCTTCTCTCACAGGCATACAGAGTCAGAGAGAGACAGAAGGTGGCATACAGAGACAGAGAGGGAGACAGACAGAGAGGGAGACAGACAGAGAGGGAGACATACAGAGACAGAGAGGGAGACATACAGAGACAGAGAGGGAGACATACAGAGACAGAGAGGGAGACAGACAGAGAGGGAGAGGGAGACATATAGAGACAGAGAGGGAGACATACAGTGACAGAGAGGGAGACATACAGTGACAGAGAGGGAGACATACAGAGACAGAGAGAGAGACAGACAGAGAGGGAGACATACAGAGACGGAGAGGGAGACATACAGAGACAGGAGAAAAAGAGGCAGTGAAGGACACAGAGAAGGAAAACAAGAAGGAGATGTAAAAGAGGAGATGTAGAGTGATAGAAAATGAGAAAGAGACAAAAAGGAAATAGAAAGGAGATAGATGGACGGAAAAAAGACAGACAGACAGATAAGGTGAAAAGGTTAAAGGTTGGGTATGGGATTTGCGAAACGCCAGCAGATTTTGAAAATACCCAACTCAAATGGTCCTACTCTCCTTCAACGCTGACTCTGACTCCGCCCATTCCAAGTACATGGACGTGCAATCATGCACGAGCGAACATCCGTTGTTATCCGCAGGATAACAACAAACAGAAGCTTGCTCTGGGTCACGAGCTTTGAGTATGTGCACGAAGGGGTCACGCGGGGGGGAGGGGGAGTGCAGTGCGACCGTTTGTTTGACGTACTTACTGTCCAATGCCACTCAGTGGGTCTGGAAATCATTGGCTGGAGCTTTTCGAGCCCTACCCGTTCCACAGGTGATTGACTTGTGTAACAGTTTGACCACTGTCCCTGTCTGATTAACTGCCTATCAATAGCGCACATTGATGGATAGTGTATGAACAGCAAACTTTCAAGCATACAGTATATTCAAGCTCTGCATTCAAGCAACAAACCCTCACAAACAATTTCTCCCTCTCACCATGGCTCTGTACTGCAGACTGAAAGAGACAGGGAGGGGTTGAGGGCTTTAAATATGGTGTCAGGAAACACCTGCTGCCACTGATTGGGCCAAACCATTTTCACTTGCGTCAACGGAGGACACTGGACATTGACATTGGATATTAATGAGCGACAAGCCTAAATCCACTAGTGAAAATCACTGATCTACAAGATGAAATGGACTTTAACATGCATGCTGTATTTTTGATGAGTTTATTCATGGTTGACTTGCAAAATGCCACAGTATTATAATCCCCCTGTTGATTGGGCCTGTCTAGTGGGAGGGCCATGGAGTATAAAAGGGGTGAGCTGCTGTCCTTCTGACAGTCTGTGGTATGCTGTTGCCAGAAGAGGTTGCCTGTGTTGAGCAGGGTGCTCAGCTCAGCTCAGCTCTCCACGAGATGCTGAATGTCTACTGAGGTGATTATTCCATTATGTTCTAACTTACGGTTAAATGCATTCAGTAATTGAGTTTAATTTGCATTTATTTTGCTAATGGATTATTCGATTTATTGATTATTTGAAGCACTGGAATTTGATTTTGAATATGCCTGATTTATTATAGAGAATATTTGATTTTTTTTATTTGAATTGATTGAATTATTTGATTTTGAAATTGGTTTTGAATGTTTTTATTTGACTATTTTCAAATATTTGGGTGTTGGCCTCCCCTGTGTGTTTTGCACTTATCTAACACTTTGGGGGAATAAATGTTGTTGATAACCGATTTGCAATTGTGTGCCTTGCCATCCTTTAGGTTTGACAGTCTGGTTTATTAAGGTTACATTACCTTCACCCGAGGTGGGGTGTGATAACTTGTTTAATTTTCATGTCTGTACTTCTAACTCAGGGGTTGTAAGTGGATTATGATAAGGATTTCAACTAATTTTGCAAAAATGGCCAAAAAAGAGAATTCCATACCCAACCTTTAAAAAAAGATATGAACAAATACTTCTTGGCACAGAAGTATTTGTAATCTTCTCTGCCAAGCCTTGCAAATAAACCAGTGCAGCCAAAGGGCCTAGGACTAGGTCTGGAGCTGCATGCGGCTCTCTGACCTCCTTCCAGGTGTCGTAATGGGAGAGGAAAGAGCCCAGCTCGCCCTTAGTGAGAGAGCGTCCATGGTAGGGGTCTTTATAGCCGGACAGCATCTGGACACCCAAGGCCTCTATGTCGCTGGTGTTCAGGGCCCTGCAACACGATGGAGAAGGAATGGAGTGTTAATGAGTCATTAATGAGTCATTACTTCTATTTCACAATATATTCATAACAAACTATTCTTACCTGTACTTGACGTTAAAGCCCTATCAAACAAGTCGCAACTCGAAACATGGTAACTGAAAATATTCTGGGCGGGTGCAGGCGTGCACCTGCGTGTGGAAACCCTTTTACCACGCTCAAAGACCTGCAGGGGTACCCACGTATACCTGAGGGGTATTCCATCAAAGTCGCCAATGAAGGCGGCGCTTAGTTGATTAAACCCAATGAGAAATAACGCAACGCCAACTTCCACTTGAGGCTGAAGTGAAGCCCTTCCATCAATGCAGTTCATCCGCGCCTTGCTCAGGTTAGTTCAAGCCAGGCTAACGTTATCGTGGATTACGCACGTTCATAAGATATGTAACCAGCCCAGGGCCCAGTTTCCCGATAAAGATTGATTTTCACTCGTACGATCATTCTCACGATGGATCTTGTGAACCATCGTTAATTTCTTTGGAGCGTTCTTCGAAACTCCTTAACATGAATGCGCATTCGCCGCTTCACGACGTTCGTAGGATTGTACCTGTCCACTGGCATGGTGCTGAAACGGATTGGACATAAATGGGCTATTATGACACGGCTCTCAATGCTGTGGACTGCTCCGTTCACTTGCATGGGCCCTTCACAACAACGGCAGCTTCTTCGGTTGCTAAGCGACGTCAACGCCTCTGGCAAACTATTCCTCTGCTGATCAACACTACGCATGGTAACAAGTAAATTGTAAAAAGACACCTTGTGAAGTTATTTTTTCGTTTGGCAAGTAGCCGTTCATTATCGAAAATAAGCACCTTCAGGTCGAAGCGCCTCCATTTCGCGTCAGTGTCCGGTTCGCCCTGTCTGGGCTTTGATATTTGAGTTTGCTGCTTTGGAGCCAGCCCTCTCTCTATGGGAGCTCAGATCCCACTGGCAGTGGCTCCCACCTAGCTCGAACCCTGGCTATAGGCCTAGGTCTTTTTACACTGCCGAGCCGGTTCGGTCGCAGCTTGGCACGCCCGGCGATTTCACCTTCTTATTTCAAGTTTCGTGTGTAAAACCGAGGGGGTCAAATCCCCGGTTCATCACGGCGCGGGGTCTCTTTGTTCACTGGGGAAGGCGGAGCTGTGCACAGAGTCTCTGACCTTTTTAGAATAATTTGTATTATTGCATACTCCCGAATGTTTTCTTTTTTTATGAATGAAGACACCTGCATGCAATAATGAGTTCACTCTGAGTGTAGACTACAAACGAGATTAACTATGGTCAGGGATGTTCTTTACTGTCTAGACAGGGTCCAATAAATAGTGCACTTCATCACAGCCTCACCGAAGCGCCTGTGCTTAATGCAAACAATCGCAAAAAAATACCTGCAGAAATTCTCCGACACCCGCTGGTCTCAGCATGATGCATGTAGACTACGTCTTTTGTTATTGATCAATATGAGGACATTTTAACGACGATGGTTGAATTAAAAAAAATCTGAGGGAGACAGCAAGTGCAGCTCGAAAGCGATCTCCCACACAAGAGCAATGGAATAATTTGATTTTATTATATGCCTTGTGACGTGGCGTTTGAGCGGTAGCCTAAATTTCGGCTGCGCATGTATTTTTGGAATTTTTAATTGCTGCAATAAACTATGTTGTCGACTTCTAACATGTCTCTATCTTTGCTGTTTAAGTCTTTGAGTAATATATCGGCGGAAACCACTGTTTTTGGTTGCAAAATGGCTCAAGATAGGCATTCTGTGGTATTGGATGTGTTTTTTAATAAAACGCATCCAATACTAGGAATGTCCGCTGGTGACGCCACTGAGGCTATAGGCTAACGATGCTCTTAGCGTCCTACGATTACCCTGGAGTCCTCGTTAGCTACGAGCGTTTTCACGACGTTCGTTACCAACGATGCTTTCGGGAAACGGTGTGAAAACTGTACGATGCTCATACGACGCACTTCACGATCCACATAGGCTAACGAGGCTTTCGAGGAAACTGGGCCCAGAACCGTGAATGTCGAATAATGGGGGATCCTGAGGCATTCCCAGGCCAGTGTTGAGATATAATCTCTGGGTCTTCCCCGAGGTCTGCTCCCCACTGGTCGTGCCTGGAACACCTCCCAAGGGATGCGCCCAGTGGGCATCCTTACCAGATGCCCGAACCACCTCAATTGACTCCTTTCTAAGCAAAGGAGCAGCGGCTCTAATCCTAGCTCCTCACGGATGACAGAACTTCTCACCCTATCCCTAAGGAAGAAGCCAGCCACCCTCCTGAGAGAACTCATCTCGGCCGCTTGTACCCGTGATCTCGTCTTTTCGGTCATCACCCGTCCCTCATGACCATAGATGAGGATAGGAACGAAGATTGACCGATCGAGGGTTTTGCATTGCGGCTCAGCTCTCTTTTCGTCACAATGGTGCGGTAAAGCGAACGCAATACTGACCCCGCTGCTCCGATTCTCCGGCCAATCTCGCGCTCCATCCTACCCTCACTCGCGAACAAGACCCCGAGGTACTTGAACTCCTGTATTTATTAACCATTAATAAATACAAGAAGGCCATTTCGCAATAAATCGCCGATCTGTTGAATGCATAAGTAGTATTAAGCCTAACGTATTTTAATTGAATATTGACCATGGATTCATAAACAGGGAGATAGTCTCGAGGTGGCATGTCAGGCTTGCACCTGGTCATCCGGGGTTCAATCCCCACGCAATTAGTATTTTAGGAAGGCATTTCATGCAATTTTTTTTTTCCATTTCTTTGAATATTCTAAATTGACTTACTACCAATAGTATTCGAACATTCGAAAGATCAATCGTGAAAATGTTCGTACGAGCGAGGATCCATTGTTAAAAAGTGGGTCCAGTTTGGTTTCCCTTGTCTTGTGATTCTGTGTCTCCGCCCCTCACCTGAGCCTCGTCTAGTATCCTCGTCATTACCTTCTTTCCCTGCCCACCTGAATCTTATTAGTTTGAGGTTGATTGTTGTCTTCCTCAATGTTCTCCTGCCTCTCGTTCTACATTGTTCCCTGCCCACCTTAGTCGTGTGTATTTAAGTCTTTGCCTTAGTTCAGTCCCTTGCTCGATGATTGTTTCTTTTGTCGCGTTGCACCTTGTGGCTCACATTTCATGTATCCAGAGTTTGGAGTGAGTTAAAACCTGTCGGTTGAAAATAATCTTTGTCTTGCAATTTGGTCCTCAACCATAGTAGCAGGCGTGACACATGTTGTTATTTAGCAATGAACCCCTTAGGGTGTATTGGGAAATGATTGCCAGTAAATTCCTCCCCCTCCCCCTGCAAGATTGTGTGTGAACATGGACCATTTTCAGAATATCTGAAGGACGCCGTGAACTCGATTCTTTCATCTAGAGTGTGAAGGAGAGTGTCATAACTTTTACTATTTCACAATATATTCACAACAAACACTATTCTATCAGTTCTTAAAGTTAAACCCCTATCAAACAGTAAGTACAAATCGCTGAACTCGTATCATGGCCTGGAAATCTTCTGGGCAGGTGCAGGCATGATGAATTTCAGGTTTATGCTGTGGAAGCCCTTTTCCCAAAAGACCTGGTATTATTAGCAATGAACCCCTTAGGGTGTATTGGGAAATGATTTCCGGTAAATTCCTCCCTTCACACTCAAAAGGCTGTGAGTGTGAAGGGAGGCCTCTACATTAAAGGAGACATATGATATTTTTCCAACAAGTAAACATTGTATATTAGTTCCAGAAAACATGTTTTTGAAGCTCTTTGCTGCAAATAGCTTTTAGGAAAAAAAAATCTTGCCTACCACTATTCCCCTCTGTTTCAGTCCCTTCAGAATGTGCTGTTTCTGGTGTCTGTAGCTTGAAATGCAAATAAGCTGCTGCGCATTGAACCGCAGCATGGAGGAGAAGTGATTGTTGCCATTTGTGGACTCTCGGAGCTCTATATAATATAATATAATAATTTTATAAATAATTTATTGAGTCGTCTGCTCAACGTGAGAAATTGTCTTTTTCCATTTAATGCAATTAACACAATATAATATACAGGTTTCTATATAATATAATATCTAATATCACGGCCCAAAGCTGTGTGCGCCTCCGGATGATATTATGAATCATAAAGCCTGCGTCTGACGTCTCTGGTACTTCCACAACAAGTAAAGACTCATAGTGGGGTATCCCGGCCATGGTTGAGAAGAATTAGCGGAAAGGAACTTTGGCTGTGACCCTCTGAAATCCAGATTGCACCGCGACATTGAGGAGAATGGGAATGTACTCCCGGAGCTGAGCTGCCAGACTGCCGCCGGAGCTCCCCCGCCGGAGCTCCCCCGCCGGAGCTCCCCCAGTCCGGCAACTCCGCTCCAGGAGTCAAATAGTTCAAGAATAAAATCACCATAAGGTTCAAGTGCGGCCATAACTAAGGCTAAATATAATTAGATATAATTAGTCTATTGCTGGTTTAGGGGCTGGCTCTTTATTCTTCGCTGCGTTCTGCCTTCTGGTGTAGCCTATAAATCTATCTATTTTTGTTTTTCTGTTTCGGGTTTAAAAAACCAACACACAAACACAAATAAAATGTAGTTTATTTGTTTTTTCCTTTTGCCCTTTTTCAGTTTCAAAACCAAATCAGAAAAACCAAAAAACGACTGAAATTGTTTTTTCTGATTTTGTTTTAAATCTGAATATTCAAAGAAAAAAACATACAGATTCACGTCCATTGTTTACTTGTGTTTTTAAAAATGCTGGTCTTCGTTGGTCTTCCTGTTTATGACGGTAAGGATAACCCCGCCCCCTGGCGTGAAGCAGTTCTCGTTCTAGCCCAACTCAATCCTGGGGCTGGAGTTGAACTGGTTTTTACAGGCCGGAGCCGGTTCTTTGGAGATGTGAAACCAAAACGCTGGCGCTAGCTCCCAACTATCCCGGAACGGGCGGTGTGAAAGGCCCATCACTGCCAGATTGCCCAATGTCTTCAGTACTAGCCTCTCCGGCGTTTTCCGGTCGAAATCTGTTTCCCCGTCGAGATGTGTTTCCCCTAGTCCCCGCCCCCGTCCGAAATTACCCGAAGGGCGAAGGAGCGCACGTACACAAAAAGCTCGCCCACGAGCTGCTGTGCTCGTACCAAATTTTTTTCATTCAAAATGAATAGTCTCTCACAAAAATATTTTTTATTGATAGAAATCTACAATACAACATTTTCCGATAAAACTCGCTAAAAAAAAAGTCAGTTTTGAACCTTAGCTCTCTCCAAAGTGCCTCTGTGGTACGAGCACAGACGCTCGTGGGCGGGCTTTTTGTGTACGCGCGCTCCTTCGCCGCGCGCTCCTTCGCCCTTCGGGTAATTTCGGACGGGGGCGGGGACTAGGGGAAACACATCTCGACGGGGAAACAGATTTCGACACAACACCGGATCGATTCCCCGTTATCAACCCTGCCTGTCCCCGACCTGCCTGCTCTGTCTCTGTCCCGGTAATCGACTCTACCTTCCGCCCCCGACAACGGATCCTGCCTGAAAAAGCATGGGCTTGAATGTCACTTCAGGATTTCAGACGGTGATGAATCAAACAGATACATGCACATGACGGTAAACACAATCAAAAGAGGAAAAACATGCTAAATGAAACGTATGAAAGACTTGTGAGAGACACATGTACGTTCGGTCTGTGTTTTACAATGGCTTGATTTGAAAGACGACACACATTAAAACATTGTCATATAACTGAGGTATCTATCAGGTTACCCCAGGTAATCACATGTAAAGACATGTCTTTTGGCAAGAACATTTTGTAATATGACACGGAAGAAAAACAAACAAGCCCCCATTCCTCACAGCGCTGGCTTTCTTGGTTCACTGGGGAAGGCGGGGCTACGCAGGGAGTCCAGACCTCTTTAGAATAATAAGTGGCAAAATGCCAACATATTCTTTACTTTGCTGACCTTTTTTTTTTTTATCCGAACAAAAGCTTCGTAAGGAACGTTCCTTTGCTTCTTTCTCGTAGATCGCACCATCCTCCAACGTCTTCTTTAAATGCGACTGCATCACCTACTCTCCCATGATGGTCAGCAGCTCACGGATTTCTCTGTCTCTCAAGTTAGAACTACTCATGTTTATCGCTGCGTTTTCTCTGTTGTAGAGACAGCGCAGCAACACCTCTACCCAAGCCCCCCCAGCCCAGGGAATTCCACCTATTGGACGGTATTCCGACAGGACGACACAGGTCTGGCTGAGCAAAACCCGTATCATCTAGTTTGGTCCTACCAGACTAGGTAAAAAATAAAAGAAAAAAAAATAGAAAAAGGAAAAGAAAATGTAGACAGAGAAAACCCACTAACATACCGCAGACCCAGGGCCTCTAGGAATTCTCTTTTTTGCATAGGAAATTTATTTTCCTATGGAGATGAACCGGAAGTGCTTGGAGGAAAGGTGGTTCGAATTCTAAAAATGCTTGCAGGGTTCCAGACTTATTTTTTCCACTAGGAGCACTGTGGCCCCTAACTGAATTTGAATTTTTTGGGGCACAACCAGAAATTTTAGGGGCGCACACACCGTTAATCGACATGCCAACCAAATATTCACATTTCTACTAATTTTCAATGTATTACTAATAACTATTTGGATAATAGATGCAGAAATGACAATGTGCTGTTTCAAATTCAGTGTCACATTTTATTGTGATTCTCATCTATCCCAACAGTTTCCAGGTTTGCGCATGCATGCGTTCGACAAGTATGGAAGCGACAGTTTCACGGGAGTGCGCCCGCTTGTCGTGCCGCTTGACAGGACGCTGAGCCTCCTCTCTGCCTGCTCGCCTCTCCATTGAGAATGCATTATCAGGCTCGACTAACGCCTCCCGTGTGAAAAGCCCTTTATGGCACCTGAAGCAGAGTCCTGCACTGGTTCTGGTGACCCGCACAATTTGGATGAAATGAGTTGGGTCGGACCACTGAACAGCGGGGGTCGGGCGCGGGTTTTGCGATTGCGAGTGAGACTTCACCGGCGCTGGTTATGTTAATCAGGAGCAGAGGAGTAAACTCGAACCGTCACCAGTGGATGATGTGCTTTCTTCGCACAACAATCTAAAGCACAGAGCCAAACATCAGTGGCTTGGTGTAGTGTAATTCCCATCTAATGTTTCTAATTTTCCGTCGGGTGTCGATATCAATATCAATTTATAGCGGGTCTGGTCGGGCTACTGTCGGAACACGGGTCGGATGCGGTTTGAAGTATTGCGGGTACGGGCGGGTGCGGGGTAGTAATGCACGATATGAACGATATACGATATGAACGATAAAAAATAGCCTACGATAGTGATTTTAATTATATCGCGCTATCACGATAATGCATGTTGATGACGCAAAATATTTTTTTGAATTTTTGGTTTGGTATGCTTCCATTTCACATTGCAATTTTCGCAACAGTGCCAGAATTTGTCAACAAACCCGCATGTGTGCAAAGAACGTTAAATCATTGGACAAAAAGGTCTGGGGCGGGGTAAAGCGTTAAAGGAAAAAAGAAAGGGGGAGAAAGCGCCGGTGAAAGTTAACAATCATGGATATCCAGCGTGATATACATTGATCTACGGACCGGTCCAACTCCTTCTCCCTCATCCTTAGCCTACTCGGAATGTGTTAAATCATGCATCTGCATTTTTATCTATATTTTCCAGCATACTTTTTATTGGCTTTGGTCGGACCGTCGGGTGAAATTGAGTCATGGCTCAACATGGAGCAACGTGGCTCAACGAGGAGACGGAATGTCTTTTGGATATCGGACCCAAATATCCAATAGACGTTCCGTCTCCTCTTTGCTCCATGTTGAGCCACGACTCATTTTCACAGACGTTCCGACAACATACTGCTAATCTTGGAGTTACCGCTAATCAAACAATAATTCATATAATGCGCGTGGCTGAGCGGGTGCCTGTTACGGCCAAAAAGGCGTACGATTTTTAGAACTTGATCGAACCGAGGTGTGTTCGCTTTCACATCTCAAGCGAACCACACCAGGGTTCGTTTTGAAGCGAACTGAGATCACCTCTCCGGCTGGGTCTCGGACCGGCTGTTTGGTCCATTCCCGAGTTTGATGGTTTGTATTCGCAACAGCCGCACCAAGGGACCAAAATCGTTTATTGCGCACTAAACACAGGAATCAATTCAAAAAGACAACGCAACGGCTTGGCTGTTCCGCTCTCACACTATGGAACACAACCTCCGTTTGATCGATAAAAAATATCACGTGATCGTGATGATTGATCATCAATTAATCATGCCCATCCCTAATTGTCAGTACAGTGTCTGTTCCTTATCTAAAAAGAGACCAGTTTTTCCTGTTCACTGCATCTTGGGTGGCATTTAAGGACTTCAACTAAGTGTAGTGCCTTTTTAGAATAGTTTGCAGTAAAGGAAAGAAACCCAATACTTGACGCTTTTTCTTTGTTAGTCTCTGCAGTTATTGTGCTTGAATTTTATTCATCTGCAACATTATGTTGATTGATTACAGTGTTGCACAATAAATGTTCTCCAAACAACATACTATATATCTCTTTTTTTAGAATACATTTAGCAGTTTAGCTTTCCTTAGGGTCTGTACCCTGTTCTGAAATGGTTATTTTATGATTTTTATATCATGATATATATCGTTATCGCAATAGGCTGCAATGTATATCGCAATATGGATTTTAGGCCATATCGCCCATCCCTAGTGCGGGTTTAATAAAATAAGACCCGTGCAGGACTGACTTGCACTGGCACACAAGCCGAAGGTCGGAAGAACGAGTCAATCTTTTGCTTGCTCATTGTAAACGCACGTAGCGGGTTGTGAAATCTTTCTCCTTCACACAGACGCACGCTCGATAATCTCTAGGACCCTCCCCCTCGACATATCAGCCACTATCCTTCTTACACTCATTGGCCTGCTAAAGATTCCGGATTCATTGACGCGCCCCTGCCACGTTTAACGTGTAAAAAAAAAAAAGGGCAAATTTACTGGACGCACATGCGCGACCAGATGGAAAATTCGGTCGCACACTCTCAAATTTTGGTCGCAAAATGCGACCATTTGGTCGCAGTCTGGAGCCCTGGCTTAGGAAAGGAGCCTCGACGCTTCCTTTAAACCTCCTTTAGCATAGGTTACACCTGAGCTTGCTTTGGGAAAGGAAAGGAGATAGTGGCATCCCATAATCCTTTACGGCGGCAATATCTAAAGCAACATGCCACCGACAAAGTTTACAGACTCTACGCTAAGACGCATGAGAGACGCGGTAAAGCAGAAGAATAGAAGAGAGGAAAAATACAATTGATAATAATGGATACCAATTACAGAAACATAATTATTTGAATATAAATTAATTCATTTATTGCTGGTTAGTAAGCATATAAAATACACCATAAGAAAAGAAAATAACAACTTCACATTTAAGAAAGACTACTGGGGGCAGTTAATTTCAACATCAACATAAGTTTAGCCTCTTTTTTTTCACATCAAGTGGCCTATTCCCGTTGGCCAAGTCCAACCGAAGTGATTCTCACTGTTCGTGATAACCTGATTGAAATCAATGTGACAAGAACGCATGGATCAAAGAGCGCTTGTTGTAGTCAATCTTCGGAAATTATTAATTTCACACTAGAGACGCTAGAGGTCGGCAATACCCGCCGTCGCGCAATGACTCGGTTAGGAAAAGTGGAGTCGAATTAATTTTAAATAGTGCTGTCTTACCCAGTGGTCGAGTTGTAAAAGGGGGATGGTGGATTTTAACTTTTAGGGACAGATCATTTGTGCTGATGACAGCGCATATGGTGGGAGACCAAAGGTGTGATAATAATAATAATTATCATTATTATTGTTATATATTTTTGGGGATAAAATAAGTGATGACTACTGTCATGTCATCGCTCTTATTTTATCCCCAAAAACGCAGCTGATCTGATGCATCACACAATTCGGAGGCAAGCATCAAATTTAAGGATTTTAAAAACTGATTCTTATTCTTTTTTTTCATAAATGCATTCAGCAGAGAAGGGAGACTAGCGTTGCTCACGGGTTGAAATGAAAGGGAGAAAAGGGGATGCATGATGCAGACACAGCTTCACGCTACCAGTGTCTGTCTCGTACTTGTGGACTGAGAGCTTGTGAAGGCACCTTTGCGTAAGTACGCCTGCGTGCTTGCACAATAGCATACTGCCCGGGAATGCAGTATCCCTGTCAAATCTGTCCCTGGGAAAAGTAACGTTGCGCTGAATTGAAAAAGGATTCCGCTGTTTCAGAAGGGGGATGATTTTGATCCTTTTAATTCCAAAGGGGTACGCCATCCCCCCTCAACTCGAGTGCCGGTCTTTCCTATGTTCGAAAGGAAGCAGCTTTACATCTCTCCTTGACCCGATGAAGTTTTCCACAAAGGTTAAGCAAAGGGGGCATAAAGGTTAGGAGATTTGACTATTCGTAGAGGCCCCTGGTACTGAAGGGAAATTCAAATTGAGCGAAAGGACTAAGGCGGGCGGAGCCAGGCTGTAAGTATCACCCTGGCTTCCCTAAAACACCTGTCACCACGGCGCCATTAAAGCCCTGGAGGGTTTTGGGGAGCAGAGCGGCGTCTCAGGCACATGAAGTCCGCGGTCCCTTTGCTCTTTTTCATGAGTGGTAAGGTTCGCTCACTGTCAGTTTATATCCACCTTGATTCTGCCATCTTCAGCTTTTGTTGTTGTTGTTGTACATCATCAAATGGTTGTTATAAAGGAGAACATTTGATTTTTGATAGGCTGTTGCATGACTTGGACGGAGGCCCTGATCGTGAATGGACAGGTCGGGGGAAGTCAGAATCAAATGCACTCGCACCAATGCGCATGACAAAATCAAATACTTCTGTAAGGGAGAATGTCGTGACAAGGACGTTCTCGTAACAAGTGAGACCAGAGGATCGGATAGGTGTTCTATCGAAGACAAGGGAAACACATTCATCACAACTATTAAGAATCTGCACCCAGAAGACCCTGGGACTTATTGGTGTGGGATAAAAAGGTTCGGTCCCCACACATATGTGGAAGTGTATCTCAAGGTTGACGATGGTGAGAGAATCCCTTTTCTATGTTTTACCAGTATTTATTTATTTTTTTTCACCGCTCAACATGTTTCCTCTTTGAGAGGACTGGTTTAGCTCCCCTTTTTTTTGTCGGAAAGTAGAATCAGACTGCAAACTTTTGACTTGTAGTTTATAGGTTAAATTATCTAAAGTTGTATCTAATCTAACCAAATTAGTACTCGGTTTGTTAACCACGTCTAACATAATTCCATTTAAAGACATGCTTCTTCCTTTCAAACCATTATTATTAAAGTGGGGAAGAGTGATGTTCATGCTGTCGAAGAAGCTATTGCAACAGGGTTTAAACCAACAGGTAAATATAGGAAGCATAATAAAAAAATATACACAGCTTAAAAAAATAAAGGGAACACAATGTAACTCTGAGTCAATCACACTTCTGTGAATTCAAACTGTCCACTTAGGAAGCAACACTGATTGACAATCAATTTCACATGCTGTTGTGCAACTGGAATAGACAAAAGGTGGAAATGATAGGCAATTAGCAAGACACCCCCAATAAAGGAGTGGTTCTGCAGGTGGTGACCACAGACCACTTCTCAGTTCCTATGCTTTCTGGCTGATGTTTTGGTCACTTTTGAATGCTGGCGGTGCTTTCACTGTAGTGGTAGCATGAGACGGAGTCTACAACCCACACAAGTGGCTCAGATAGTGCAGCTCATCCAGGATGGCACATCAATACGAGCTGTGGCAAGAAGTTTTGCTGTTTCTGTCAGCGTAGTGTCCAGAGCCTGGAGGCGCTACCAGGAGACAGGCCAGTACATCAGGAGACGTGGAGGCCGTAGGAGGGCAACAACCCAGCAGCAGGACCGCTACCTCCACCTTTGTGCAAGGAGGAACAGGAGAAGCACTGCCAGAGCCCTGCAAAATGACCTCCAGCAGGCCACAAATGTGCATGTGTCTGCTCAAACGGTCAGAAACGGACTCCATGAGGGTGGCATGAGGGCCCGACGTCCACAGGTGGGGGTTGTGCTTACAGCACAATTCGCCGCTGGTGCCCTGTGCTATTCACAGATGAAAGCAGGTTCACACTGAGCATGTGACAGACGTGACAAGAGTCTGGAGACGCCGTGGAGAACGTTCTTCTGCCTGCAACATCCTCCAGCAAGACCGGTTTGGCGGTGGGTCAGTAATGGTATGGGGTGGCACTTCTTTGGGGGGGCGCACAGCCCTCCATGTGCTCGCCAGAGGTAGCCTGACTGCCATTAGGTACCGAGATGAGATCCTCAGACCCCCTGTGAGACCATATGCTGGTGCGGTTGGCCCTGGGTTCCTTCTAATGCAAGACAATGCTAGACCTCATGTGGCTCGAGTCTGTCTGCAGTTCCTGCAAGACGAAGGCATTGATGCTATGGACTGGCCCGCCCGTTCCCCAGACCTGAATCCAATTGAGCACATCTGGGACATCATGTCTCGCTCCATCCACCAACGCCACGTCGCACCACAGACTGTCCAGGAGTTGGCGGATGCTTTAGTCCAGGTCTGGGAGGAGATCCATCAGGAGACCATCCGCCACCTCATGAGGAGCATGCCCAGGCGTTGTAGGGAGGTCATATGGGCACGTGGAGGCCACACACATTACTGAGCCTCATTTTGACTTGTTTTAAGGACATTACATCAAAGTTGGGTCAGCCTGTAGTGCGTTTTTCCACTTTGATTTTAAGTATGACTCCAAATCCAGACCTCCATGGGTTAATGGATTTGATTTCCATTGATATTTTTTGTGTGATTTTGTTGTCAGCACATTCAACTATGGAAAGAACAAAGTATTTAATAAAAATATTTCATTCATTCAGATCTAGGATGTGTTGTTTTATGCCGCTTTTCCACCGCCAGTACCGACTCGACTCGCCACGCCTTATTTGCGTTTCCATTGGCAAAAAAAGTACCTGGTACCTAGTACCGGCTTTTTTTTAGTACTACCTCCGTCGAGGTTCCATGCCAGCGGAGTAGGTACTTTTGTGTGACGTAAACAGGCTGCTGGTAACTGATTGGCCAGAGAGTGACGCCACTGGATGAGTCATGATGAGCGCGACGTCCGAACGTGAAACCCGACACCCGGCCGGCATTTTTAAATACCACTAATATCTGCAGTCACTCCATAATAGCGATTGATTTTCTAAACAGCAAGTACAGCAAGTACACCAACACCTCCAAGTCCTCCATTGTTGTTGTTGTTTTGCCTAGCCCCAAGCGCCAGCCCGGTGTTTTTATGTGTCGCGTGGATAAGTATGTCACTGCAGTTTCGCGCATGCGTGCTATATGACGACCCGCCCACGTTGAAGAGGTACTTTCCTAAGACCCGCCCACGTTGAAGAGGTACCAGGTACTTTTTTTGCCAATGGAAACGCAACCGAGTCGAGGCGAGTCGAGTCGAGTAGGTACTGGCGGTGGAAAAGCGGCATTAGTGTTCTCTTTCTTTTTTTGAGCAGTGTATACCGGAGGGGAATCACTGTCCTACTTGCTGTCGAAGCACTTTATCCAACAAGCAAAAGACTCTCTGTAATATGGCCAAAGTGTAAGTTCACTCTTTGATATGGCTGTCTGTACTAAAAGCATACGGCTCCTTTTAAATGCGTATGCAAACTTGAATTGTACATCATGAGCGACAAAAGGGAACAGAAATATTCGCAGCGATTTTTTTATGTTGACCAAAGCGCCTTTGGTGTGAACGCACAGTTATCCAAACGCCGAACTGTCTCTTTTAACTGTCGTGACCGGGAGGAAATACCCAACGGCTATCGTTAGCATTAGCATGCTAGCGGGGATTAGCTCGGCCCCGTTCCACGTTCCATTACCACGGCTTATTCCGTCTCCCGACACATCACTCGGTTCATCATGCATCAAACAGTCTGTCATTACTCCCGGCCCCCACCCACACATAGCCACAAACAGTTATTACACTTACCATAACCCCACACAGGACGTGACTAGCTTATTTATTTAGCCGTGTCATCGCCATCGGCGCCGCAAATTTCCCTTTCGTGAACGGTCGTTGCCTTTAAGAACGGTGGTTGCCAAATCCGAGCGCCCGATCTTGAATTCGTAACTTAAGCCTGCCACACACATAAAGATTTTATAAATCTCAACCGATTTTTTTTATCTGTGACCCCACACATGAAGATAAAAAATCTGTGATTTAACAGTTTTGATCGTATTGTGTGTGGTGTCCTGCGATATTCCAAACACAGCACACCACACACATTAAGATTTGTCTTCTGACGCACTAGAATCTTAGCCATGGAGATAGCTCGTTATAATTCCGTGTTCAGTCAGCTCGCTCTTTATTGGTTAAATTCAATATTACGTCACATTGGGGACTCCCGATTGTCGGCTTCCCCCCCACACAAGACGATTTGACACCACAACGTTCTCCGCCGACAATCGTAAAATTTGAACATGTTTAATATTTACGATTGTCTATCTTTGTGGTGGCGATGTGCCGGATTTCACGCTTTAACACACCACACACTACAAGAGAATCTTATAAGATAATTTTAAGAGCTTAAGATAATCGGGCGATGTCTGTCCGTGGTCGGAAGGGGGGAAATCGGGGCAAAATCAGCCCGATTATCTTTGTGTGTGGCAGACATTACCGGATTTCTGAGAATTGTGGGTAATGACCGATCTTGAATTCCGAATGCTCGTGGCGTGTTGAATTGTGGGTAATGACATTTAAAGATCATAGTAAACATGGCGACTGCAGAAGATCTAAATCTTGCTCCGTTTGCGGAAGAAGCAAAGCCAGGACCTTCTCGGGACTGCAACAGTACTATGTCTACTCATCTTCAGTTTGCGGGCGAAGGAGAAGAAGAAAAGGTTTGGACGGCCGGAGAAGAACCAGACCTATCTTATAAAAGCAGCGATTGAGGAGACAAAGGATTTGAAAAAGCTTCAGGATACCAATCATGTTGACGAGGAAACATTTCTGGAAACTCTACCAGAAGATTGCACATACAAGATCACAAGTCTTCAGGGTACTTTCTCCAGGTTTGATGCCACTGTCTTAACACCAGACCTGACTACTGACAATTATAAAGACTGGTTGCATGAATATGAAGGCATAAACAACACTTGCCTGAGGAAGAACACAGTCAAGAAAGAGACATCTGGCTATTTGATGCAAACGTACTACTGTTGCCAACACAACACAAGGAATTGGAGCCCAAGTAAAGATCCACAGCGTAGACTTAGCAGTAATCCGACTGCTAGGGTTAAGAACACAAACTGTCTGTTCCAGCTTGTGATGAAAATATCAAGGCACAATGTCACTACCATTACTGTGCACTGTGAGCATAACCACTCAGTTGGTAGTTTAGAAGCTTCAAACTTTAAACAATGGATGGAACATTAACATTTTTTTCGTTCTCAATTTTTATTAACAAAATCTGGAATTACAAAGACACAATTCAAATTATATCCGTCAATATGTAGTCAAAATACACAAAATTCAAAAAATTTCTTTCAACATGTGGCCAACATGACCAAGCAGATAATACAGAAAAACCACAAATGAAAATAAATTAATTAATTAATTAGTAATACATAGTCAGATTTAGTCAGGCATTAAAGTAGTCAATTTTTTATAAACACATAGGCTTGTTTCGTTTTGATACGTTTTTAAGGACTTATTGAAAATAAACATCTCATTCAAAAAAAGTTAAAAACAGTGGTGTGCTGTTTGAAAATCTATTTTTATTTTAATAGTGTTGAAATTTAGAATCGGTGCTTGAGCATCCTTTTCTTTTCTGAGGTCCAGGTTTGAAAAAATCCATTCGGAATTCACATTACCCACAATTCTCAGAAATCCGGGAAGTTACGAGAAGTTCCTGAACACGCCACGAGCATTCGGAATTGGCAACGACCATTCTTGAAGGCAACGACCGAAGGGAAATTTGCATCGGCGCCCGCGATCTTAAAACACTGGCTGACCACATACAAAATCATCAACACCCTTAGCCACGGTCAACTTCAATGTTCCCTTAATGTAACAGGGCAAAGTCTACGCTCTACCAAAAATTTCCCTCTGCTGTGTGAATACGCGTTCGTCCAGCCAATAATGTAACCCTTTCGAAATACCTTGTGATAAGACAACCTGTGTTTAGCATGTTGACTTTGGCATATATATTGAAATTACAGTGATGCCACGGGTGGCTTTGAATCAATTTTATTCACAAAACTGTCCCTCCCTACTATTTTGTAGTTCACCAAAACACCCTGAAACAACTTGAGTCTCACATTCTTATGCCACCACCATTCACCAACAGTGCAAGCAGGCCAATAGCAACCAAGCGCGCAGTCCTTCCTTCCCCACTTTAAAAACCACCAGCCGCTACTGATATAGGCCGACACAAAAAGACACACCATGTGAAATTATTTTTTCGTTTTGGCAAGTAGCCGCGTAATAAGCGGGATAATGTATAGAACGTCGCCGGTCATTATCGAAAATAAGCCCCTTCAGGGTGAAGCAATTGCCTTCGCTGCGCGTCTGAGTCATGTTCGCCCTGTCTGGGTTTTTTTTCCCGATAATGATAATAATGACCGGCGTACATTATCCCTTACTTTTTATTTACACGGCTCTTCTCAATGCTGTAGACTGATCCATTCACTTGCATGGGCCTTCCTAACTTTCAGCTGTCAATTATTTTTGTTTATTACACGGCCTCTTCTCAATGCAGTGCTCTTTGACCGCTGTCAAGGAAAGTGTTGTTGTTTTTTTGCGTCTGATTCACTTCATCTGTATCACTCCGCAGTCCGGTACCTTATCAACCCCAGCGTATTCGGTTGCAAAGCGACGTCAACGACTTTGGCGAACTATTTCTCTGCTGATCAACGCTACGAATGATAACAAATACATTGGAAATACACACTTTGTGAAGTTATTTTTTCGATTTGGCAAGTAGCCATTACTAATAATACCAATACTCTTTGGCTGGGATGATGAGGCATCAGACAATCAAGTCATTTTAGTCTGAATACATAGGTAAAAAGCACCAGAGCAGGTTGCTAGTACCATGGACAGTATCAGAACGATAACCTGTTGAACTAAATAGATGTGGTAGGCTACACCACGGGATGCATCTGCAGACCACCGCCGCATAAATAGGTAAGGAAAGACGCGATATTTATTGCATAAGATTTGCTGGTGCTATGGCGAGATCTTTTGTGTTTTTTGTAGTCAAGTGGTCGGCTGTTTTAACTTGCAATTGAGTCAGTCTCTTGTTGACACAAAGTGACTTTTGGTCATTCTTGCTTTGCTTGAATTCTGGAATAATTGTGGGGAGTGCATGCGTTTTGGTCAGAATGCCTGATGTAGGCTAGTTTTGATGGAATGTGTGTTGTAAATTGAAAACAGCCAGTTTATGATGTGATACAGCGTTCAGCTGTGCAACAAATATTTTTTTCTTTTTCAATCTTGACGACTTTTGTAGTGCTGTGTGTAGCCACTCGTTTGGCCCTTCTGAACTTAAACACGCAGTTAATTTCCTTTCCTAGCTCCTCTTGTTAATGTTGTTATCTTAGCCATAGGCCTATCATGTCACGTTGTCAACATTGGATAGGCCTACATGGAGCAGAACATAGTGGGTCATATGTCTGATGCTTTTTGGAAACGTTTTCTTCATAGAACCTGCCAGACAGATTTTGTATACATTTTATTCCTTAGTAATTAGCGTATGCCGTCTTTCAGAACCTTTCATTACCGGCGGCACTAAAGAGAGAAAAAAGAGTGCATCCTCATTGTACCCAGCACTTCTGAAAATGTACTTCCGAATGCGTATCTGTCCCCAGCACATTTCAAACCAAACTGACGGCCATGCATTGTCAGTCACATGTGATCTCTCTTGATGGTCCGGCAAGCGACATAGGGGAACCGGCAGGGCCGGCCCCAGGCAGTGTGAAGAGCCAGCCCACACAGCAGCCCCCATGCCCAGGGATTGTTAATCCTTGGTTAAACTCGTTTCAAATAAATAACCCTAATTTACCAAAAAAACAACTGGTTTATGTTGCTTCCCTTTCCCCTTTCGAGCCGGGTTGTAACATAAACCAGTTGTTTTTTTAGTAAAGAGGGATTTTTGTTTCAGGCTTTTGTTTTACTTGTTAGTCCTGAATCTGGGTTTTGGTTATATTGGTTTTGATGATTTACACAGCACCCACTTGCCCGTTTCTGATTGTTAATCCTTGGTTAAACTCGTTTCAAATAAATAACCCTAATTTACCAAAAAAACAACTGGTTTATGTTGCTTCCCTTTCCCCTTTCGAGCCGGGTTGTAACATAAATGGACGCTCGTCCGGGATAACTATCCGTTAAAGGATTGATCCCATACCTGGGGTTGTTGTTTGACTCAGAGATTGCTTGATGGGGTGCAGCTGGTTGGTTAGGCACCATGTCTGAGGACTTTGATTTAGATAACTTTTTAGCCAACCCTTCCCTTACTCAATTAAACCGGTGTCGTAAGGATGAGTTGGTCCAAATTGCCCATCACTTCAGGATTCCATTCGCTAAACAGATACTCAAAAGGGACCTTAAAGCCTTAATTGTTGGTGATCTGGTGGAACAGGGAGTTATTGTGTTGCCAGTGCAAGATGAGCTCCCTGTGCTGGCCGACGGCGCCCTAACTGAAGCTGGGGGTAGCCAAAACCTTGAGGCCCAATTAGCCTCCGGGGTGGAAAGCGAGGTAGGTGGACGGGTACCAAAAACTCCGTACACGCTGCCCCGCTATGATCCATCCCCTGCCAGCCCTGGCTCCAGAGACGAGGCCCGGGTGAAAGTCTGCCTTGCCCGTCTCAGGCTGGAGTCCCAGGAAAAGGCACAGGACCGGCAAGCACAGTTAAAGTTCCAGCTGGAGGTACGAAAGCTGGAGATAGAAGCTGAGACAGCTGTGAGGCTGCGACAGCTGGAGCTTGATGCTAAGAGGGATGTGCCCGTACAAAATGTATTCACTGGCACAGGTATGTCTTCCTCTCCTACCAGTCCACCTCGGGCTATCACATTTGATATTAGTAAACACATTGCTTTGGTACCCATATTTCGAGAACCTGAAGTTGATTCCTACTTTGGAGTATTTGAACGTCTCGCTACTGCTTTACAGTGGCCAGCTGAGGCATGGTCTCTCCTGCTTCAGTGCAAAATTCACGGGAAAGCCCAAGACGCTGTTGCTGCACTCCCTTTACAGGACAGCTTAGATTATGTCTCAGTTAAAGCTGCCATACTGCGTGCATATGAGCTGGTCCCTGAAGCCTATCGACAAAAATTCAGAAATCACAAGAAAACCCAGAGCCAGTCCCATGTTGAGTTCGCCAGGGAAAAGGGAACCCTGTTTGACAAGTGGAGTTCAACCTGTAAAGTAGATGATTTCAATTCGTTGCGTGAGTTAATCCTGATGGAGGATTTTAAAAAGTGCTTGCCGGACCGTATTGTGGTATATTTGAATGAACAAAAAGTAAATTCACTCTCTGCTGCAGCCGTATTGGCCGATGAGTATGTGCTGACTCACAAGACTGTTTTCCCATCAGTCTCTGTTGAGAAGCCCCAATATAATCCAGCTTCGTCAGCAGGTTTGCCTAAATTTCCGCCTCCAAAGAGGGAAGAGCGGGAGTGTTTCTATTGCCATAAGCCGGGGCATCTTATCGCTAACTGTTTGACTCGTAAACGAAAGGAGCAGTCTTCCCATGGTTCATCGCCTAAGGGAGTTGGGTTAATCGAGGTTGAGTCTTTCACAAACACTGAATTTGGCCACCATGAAAGTTTTGATGCCTGTTTTGAACCGTTTGTTTTTGACTGCTTTGTGTCATTAACCGGTGAGCCTGCTGATCAGCACTCTGTGCGCGTGCTGAGAGACACAGCCTGCTCCCAGTCTGTGATCCTCGCTTCAGCCTTGCCGTTCACTGAGCAGTCTGCGTGCGGTTATGGTTCTATATTACGGGGCATTGAGATGGGTTACATGCCTAAGGCGGTACATCGTATCCATATCCAGTCAAAATTAGTTTCCGGGTTTTTTCCTGTAGCCATTTCTTCGGCGTTGCCAATTCAAGGTATTGTACTGTTAATGGGTAACGACATTGCCGGGGGTAAAGTGACCCCCACACTGGAAGTGTTGGATTCCGTTCAGGGCGTGGAGTCACTACAGGTAACCCAGCCACATCCTAACCCATTTCCTGTTTGCGTAGTTACCCGTGCCCAAGCGCGTAAAAATGAAGGTGATGTCTCATTGTCGGATAGTGTGCTCATGTCAGTTTTTTCTGGAGACACAGAGCTGGAGGAAGGGGCTGGGAAAGAGACTGAGATCAGCCCAGACAATGCACCCCCGGTTACCCGTGGCCGCCTGTGCGCTGCGCAGAGAGCTGATCCAACTCTAAAGACCTGCTTCTCCAATGTGGTGAGTGCCGACAAAGCAAGCAGTGAAAAAGTAGCCTACTTAGTTGATAAAGAGGTCTTGGTGCGTAAATGGACCCCTTCTGTAGCTGTTGACTCTGATTGGAATGCCACTTACCAGGTAGTGGTTCCCACCATGTACCGACAGCATGTTCTCTCTGTAGCACATGAGAGCAAGTGGACAGGACATTTAGGGATAGCAAAAACGTATCAACTTATCCTCAGACATTTCTTTTGGCCAGGCCTGAAATCTGACGTTGTTAAGTACTGCCGCTGTTGTCATGTTTGCCAGATCGCGGGTAAACCAAACCAAGTTATCCCCCCCGCACCATTACACCCGATACCAGCGATAGGAGAGCCGTTCGAGCGTGTAATCATTGATTGTGTTGGGCCTTTACCCCGAACTAAAAGTGGAAATGAATATTTGCTTACCATCATGTGCGCTGCCACCCGCTTTCCTGAAGCTATTCCCCTGCGTAAAATAACAGCCAGTGCTGTAGTGAAGGCGTTGACAAAGTTTTTTTCCACCTTCGGTCTCCCTCGTGTAATCCAGACTGATCAAGGCTCAAATTTCCAGTCCAGGCTTTTCAATGAGGTGCTTGAAACTTTGAATGTACGACACGTTGTGTCCAGTGCATACCACCAAGAAACTCAGGGTGCCTTGGAACGATGGCACCAGACATTAAAATCCATGCTACGAAAGTATTGCTTGGAAACCGAGAAGGGCTGGGATGAGGGAATCCCATTTGTGGTGTTTGCTGCTCGTGAGGCTGTCCAGGAATCATTAGGATTTAGTCCCGCAGAGCTCGTTTTTGGCCACACGCCCCGCAGCCCCCTTAAAACTTTACATGACAAGTTTCTGATGTCCGGCACGGCTCCTGAGAAAAATGTGTTGGACTTTGTTAGTCAGTTTCGTGAGCGTTTGCACCATGCCAATGCCTTAGCCAAAGAGTCCCTCTCAGACAGTAATGAAACGCCACTACGATCGCTCTGCCGTCCCCGGCGCTTCAAAGTGGGTGATAAGGTCTTAGCATTGCTGCCTATTCCTGGCTCCGCTCTCTCGGCCAGATTCTCCGGTCCTCATGACATTTGTGACTGTCTCAGTGACACAGATAACGTCATTGGCACACCCGAGAGAAGGCGAAAAACACGTGTCTGTCATGTTAATATGTTAAAGCTGTACCATTGCAGGGAGGAGACTGACAGAAGTCCAATAGACCTTAAGTCCTCCCAACCCGCTACTAGCTCAGGCATCTCCGCGCTAATTGTACCTAACCGGTCAGAAACTGACGACTTGGAGATGCGAAATTCCACCCACCAAGGTGCCCGCCTCCCAAATTCTGAGATGTTGAAAACACTGCCGTCTCAGTTATGTCACCTGACTGCTGAGCAGCAGCAGGATGTAGTGGACCTTGTATACCACTTTGCTTGTCTCTTTAATGATGTTCCGACTCGAACCACTGTCCTAAAGCATGACATTGAACTGAAAGAGCCGAAAGATCAGTGGCCTATTAAACAGCATCCCTACCGTGCTAATCAGGTGAAGCGCGAGTTAATGAAAACCGAAGTGGAATATCTCCTGCAAAACGGTCTGGCCACACCTAGCTCCAGCCCCTGGAGCTCTCCCTGTCTCGTTGAAGCCAAGTCTGATGGTTTCCCCTAAGGTTCATCACTGATTTCCGTAAAGTAAATGCTGTTACTATTCAGGACTCGTACCCCCTACCTCGGATGGAGGACTGTGTTGATAATTTAGGCACCGCCAAATATGTCAGCAAATTAGACCTGCTTAAGGGATATTGGCAGGTTCCTTTAACCGACCAGGCCTCCAAAATAGCTGCGTTTGTTACTCCTGACCACTTTCTACAGTATACCGTCATGGCGTTTGGCATGTGCAATGCACCGGCCACCTTTCAGAGATTAGTGAACATTGTTTTGGTCGGGTTACCCAACTGTAATGCCTACCTTGATGATCTGATTATTTACACTAGCACTTGGGAGGAACACATGCAGGTCCTTGAACAAGTTTTCAGTCGGCTCGCTCAAGCGACACTTACACTGAACCTAGCTAAATGTGACTTTGGGAAAGCCACTATCACATATCTAGGGAGACAGGTGGGGCAAGGCCAAGTCCGCCCTGTGGAAGCCAAGGTCTCCGCCATAACAGATTGCCCCGTTCCGACCACCAGAAAAGCACTTCGTCAGTTCCTAGGCATGGCAGGTTACTACCAGGAGTTTCTGTCTAAAATTTTTTCCACAGTCGTCCACCCTCTAACCAATCTGCTCAGTCCCAGGGTAGATTTCGTCTGGACTCCAGAATGTCAACATGCTTTTGCAAGTGTTAAAGCTCTCTTAAGCCATGCTCCTGTGCTCGCAGCCCCAGATTTCTCTAAGCCCTTTAAATTAGAGGTCGACACCAGTGCTGTGGGAGCTGGTGCGATTCTGTTGCAGGAGGATGTCGCTGGTGTGGACCACCCAGTGTGTTATTTCTCAAGGAAATTCAACAAGCACCAAGTCAGGTACTCAACTATTGAACAGGAAACTCTTGCTTTGTTGTTGGCACTCCGAAATTTTGAAGTGTATGTTGGGTCAAGTTCTTTGCCAGTTGTAGTTTTCACAGATCATACCCTGTTTGTGCAAGACTACAACTTAGAAATCCGGCATAGAAAAGGTTCTGAGAATGCATTTGCAGATGCATTATCTAGACTATAGCTGTTCCTGAGGTTTGGTGGTTGTAACTTACAAACCTTACAGTCTGTATTTTAAGGGTGGGGGTGTTACAGCCACCGCTGTTTGTTTGTGTGTAACCAATGTTTTCAGGGGTATGCTAATCAGGCGGTTCCCTACTGGGGAACTGGCCTGGCTAGCCCCGCCCATTTCCTGGTGGCCGCCAATTGGAGCAGCATTCCTGCACCTCCCTCATTCCCGGTACCAGGGATACGGATTGGCTCAGCGCTCCACCGGTTCCTCCAATCCAGGAGCTACCAGCAAGACGCTCCCCCTTCAACTAGGCTGCAGGGCTGCTGCTCAGGGCAGCTCTCATTCAGATGATCAGCTTGCCTCGTTGCCACATCTTGTGATTGGGTTGACTGAACTAGATTGTGTTAGCCGTGCTATTTCTCAATAGACTGTCTTGGTGTTGTTTTGCGACCTCCGTTCAGGAACTGGGCTAGGATTTACTTTTGCTGCTGATTATGTTTGCACACCTGTAGACAGTTTGTGTTAGCCTCACTAGGTTTAGGGGTGCTGTGCTCTTTGTGTTTGGGTTTCAGTAACAAGAGGGATTTTTGTTTCAGGCTTTTGTTTTACTTGTTAGTCCTGAATCTGGGTTTTGGTTATATTGGTTTTGATGATTTACACAGCACCCACTTGCCCGTTTCTGATTGTTAATCCTTGGTTAAACTCGTTTCAAATAAATAACCCTAATTTACCAAAAAAACAACTGGTTTATGTTGCTTCCCTTTCCCCTTTCGAGCCGGGTTGTAACACCAACAAAACCATGTGACCCCCAAGGAACACACGCAAACTAACAGATAGCCCAGCACCCCTCTAAGGCCTACTACAACTAATTGTTCCACCTGTAAATATATATAACTACCACTAGAGTTTGCCACCTTCGGTCTTGTTTACAATATGAGAGGGAAATGAAAGACTCTTGTAAGGACACCTTGAAGTCATCCTACTTTTGTAGGATAGGCCTATCGATCGAAACACAAAGGCTGTCTAATAAAAGATGAACAAAGCAATACACAAGCTTAGTATGAAACTTCAAGTCAAGCACTTTATGTGTTGCACAGAGCCAATAGGAATTCCTCTGTATAAGTAAGTTGATCGAGTGCAGGTCCAGGCATAATGGAGGGGAGGTTGTCAGAGCCAAATAGCACATTTTATCCCTGAGAGGGAGGTGTGTCAATAACCAAGAGATAGTTACCACTTGCCTGTAACAATTAATTAGCTATTTCTATTAATATCTTTACCTGATACATAGCATTTATATTTCTGTAGTTACTATTTTTGAACTTCGGTTTTAATATAAACATTATATAAGGCAGATGTGAAACCAGAAGGCAGATTATAGGCCTTACGAACCTATTGGATTGGATCTTACAAACATTAGAATACTAAATTCTATGAAAGTCAATGTGTGCAAAAGGTGAAAATATTCTTTATTTAGCTCAATAGCAAAGTAAAGCAAACACGTATTCACATAGGCCTAATAGGCCTAACATCCATAAGTATAAAAATAGAATCGAGATTGCATAGCTACATTCAAATAAATGTTTTTGGTTGTCAAAGTAGCCTACTTCATTTTTGTAAAATAAAAATAATAAAAGTGCAATAGTATTAGCAATGGGTGAAGACAACAGTTTTTGAGGCGTACGATTATTTTACTCCAAACATCATCGTTCGATATTTTAATAACTGCTCAGCTTTGATGGTCAGAGCGGATATAAATTTGGAGTGTGAATCAACATTGGCTTCACCTCTGTAGAGTGCCTGGATTTTCTTTCAGATGCGTGTAGCAGCCCTATACTTATGTAGTTTGCAATGACAGCAAAATTACGTGACGCAGATCCTACATTCTCACTTTTACACGTAATGTATACTGACTATAAATTACTGGACCTCATTGCATAAACGTACACAAAGACTCTAAAAAGGGGGTTGAATAATAGGCCATCTTTCCTCAAACCAAAGTAGAAAACAATGGCATGACCTATAGTGGGCGTTCATCTGTTGAATCTCACCCAGAGCTTTGGTCCAAAGAATTCCTAAAATAAATATACACAATATGTTTCCAACATTAAACTTACAGCTTACAAAATCTCCATGTAAGGTACCAATAGTACCACTATTGTTATTGTCCCTGAATTAAACCCATTTGGTTGCTACGTTCTTGTGCCATTCATAGACCAAATTATACCCCAGACAGAGCAGGGGGAGGAGCCATGGGTAAGAGGATTCTTCATATGTTTGATTCGCTTGTCGGTGGACCGCTCCGGGACGCCTAGGTGGGGTTCATAACAAAGAGAAAGAGAGGGTTATTATTATTTTTAGACACACTCAAATTGTACCTTTCTTTTGCCAGTCCTGAGAGACACAGTCTAGTAAAGGGAGGGTGATTGAAGAAGCGTTTACAGGGCTGAACCGGGAGTGATACTGAATAGCCCATGGACTCGGTAGTAACTCATTCTGACCTGTGACTGACTGGATCTGATTGTACTGCCGAAGCCGGAGTACTTCTTTGTGGTTTGTGGACAGATACAGGACAAGAATTTGCCATACTCGTCTCTCACCTGTAGGGGGCAGCAGAACACCATCAACAGATTGCCATTGATACAAGAAATATGAAATATCAATACCACACACACACACACACACACACACACACACACACACACACACACGTCCTACCTGCTTTGACAGCAGACAATTCAGGAGGAAGATCAGCGCCCCCTGTAGGCCGTTGAGGATGGTGAATATGTATGCGGCTGCCAAGGCCCCCTCCTTAAACAGGAAGACCCCAGAAAGCCACATCAGGCCCAGCACACACAGCTGAGCTATAGCCGTGATTGTAAAGGCTCTAGAGAGAGAGAGTGAGAGAGAGAGCGAGAGCGCAAACAAAGACATTGTAAGGGTTAGGAGTGAGACATAAGATAGATAGGGAATAAGGACATCACCTCACATAGACGATCAAACTAGAGATAAAATAGAATTGTGATGATCCTTCAAGGACGAATAAGAGTACGGTTTGGACTTGGACCTTTGTAAATAGTTCATTGTCTGTTGAAAGGAAGGGAGAGAAGGAGGTGGTTTAATGGAAATAGAGAGACCCAATCCTCTGTGGATTACAAAAGTGGGGCAATGCAAAATCTCTATTTCCTTAACTCACATTCCTTCCATCCAGCACAGCCCTGTGGGACCACCTTCAGGAAGCTTGCTCTCTCAAGAATCAATCGCCTTTTGACTCTGAATACTCTTTATTTTGCTTTGCCACTCTCGCTCTCGCTCTCGCTCTCTCTCGCTCTCCCCAGCTGTTTCCCTTTCAATCCCTCTTCCTGGCTCACGCCCGCCCTCCCCCCTCTCCCTCCCTCCCTCCCCTCCCTCCCTCCCTCCCTCCCTCCTCTCTCCCTCCCCCCCTCAGTCTAATCCCTTTAGTCCGTGCATCTGGCAGAGTTGTGTTTATGACAGTATGTACATCAGCGGACTGACAAATACCACAGGCTGGGGACACACAATGCACTCTGCACATTGTAGAAGAAAATGAGAAACAAATAGCTATATTCTTACACACACACACACACACACGCACACACGCACAGACAAAGCCACAGACACACACACATGTGCACACACTAACGCACGAACGTATGCACATACACACATGCACACTCACACACACACACACACATTGACACATACATACACACATGCACACTAACGCACGCACATACACACACACATGCACGCTCACCCTCACACACTTACGTACGCGCACACACACATACGCACGCAAACACCCACACAAACACTTAAATAAATGAGTCCATGTGGCGGCTGACCGTATTTTGTGCAGGTGGGTGAGGTCAGGGTTGAGGCTGGAGAACTTCTGGGCCAGTTTCCAGACGGTGACGCTGAAGAAGAACACGTTGAGGCCAATGACGACACACACCGGCCCGAAGAAGCTCCAGATGAAGCCCTGCTCCGTCGATAGCCAGCAGCTATGGGAGGGACACACACACACACACACACACACACACACACACACACACACACACACACACACACACACACACACACACACACACACACACATGCGCCACAGCACACACACACACACACATGCCCGCCCACACACACACACACATGCCCGCCCACACACACACACACACATGCCCACCCACACACACACACGTCATGGACTTGCCTAAGGAGCAGGATATCACACACACGCACATGCACGGGCATGTTTACAAAGATACGGAAGAGTGCATGGGACACACTCAGATGGAAAGCACGGAGCTCCCCTTATTTGTCTTGCTTAGATAGTCACTTACTGTCAATGGTACACACACACACACACACACACACACACACACACACACACACACACACACACACACACACACACACACACACACACACACACACACACACACACACAGATAAACAACACTCATTCACACACCCACACAGACCAACATGCAGGAACATACAGAAAAACTACACACACACACACACACACACACACACACACACACACACACACACACACACACACACACACACACACACACACACACACACACACGAACAGATAAACACATCCACAGACCACGAAACACACATACACCCGCCCATATGCAGGAACATTCACACACACACACACACACACACACAACCACAGCCGCCCTTACGTACTATTGGTCAGTGCCGTATCCCGTGGGTCTGCTGATGGCTGAGATGATGACGATGACGAGGGGTGTCCCATAGCCCACGGTGTATAGGTAGCGCGGTCGGATGGTGGTGTTGAACACCAGCACCACCATCCGATACAGCTGCACGCCCTCCAGCAGCATCCAGCTGAACGCCCCCAGGAAGAAGAGGTGGAGCAGGCCTGCCACCAACCGACATCCACCCTGGGGTGAAAGCAACGGGTCAGAGGAGAGTCTAAACCTATACAGTGGCTGTAGCGGCAGCTTTCCAATAAACACGTCGCTCCAAACAAATCAAAGTCCAGAGGTGAGTATAGTTTGAAAGTTCACTCTACTGAAAAGATGGACTAACAACTGATGAATGGGAACTTGTTGACGGTGATGAAAATCAAATAAATAAAAGATGATGCACGAAGATGTTAACGACAACAACAACGACGACGATGGTAAACAGAAAATATCAGGAGCGCCATTAAGCCCCTTTGTCCATAACTCCCTGCCGAACCAGGTGCCCAGGTAGATTAAACCCCACCCATCTGTCAATCAAACGGAAGTGACATGAACCAAAAACAGTGTGAGCAACCTATCAAAATAAACCAATAAACAGAACAGACTAAATAAATACATGTTGGGCCCTACAGCAGTGGCTCCCAAACTTTTTCTGCAGATCCCCCCCTTTTGTAGATTAAAAAAATGTCAAGCCCCCCCCCCCACCCGCCCCACACACACACACACACACACACACACACACACACACACACACACACACACACACACACACACACACACACACACACATAAACCCACTCTCAAACACATCCTTTGCTTGCATACTCCGATATAATTTATTTAATTTATTTAGCTTGTTGACTTCGATGAATGATTCCAGGTTCTCAAAGGACTCTATATTCCCCTCTTTCACCCGCTGCTCCCACTTCTCTAGTTTTCTTGTGAATGATGTGATTTTATCTGCACGTTGTGCAAGGTGTGTGCTGCTGCCCTGCATCTGCAGATTTAGTTCATTGAGTTTCTGAAACATGTCACTGAGGTATGTGTTGTGTGCGGCTTTTTACACTGAGCAACTCTGTACACAACTTTGTAGGAGGCGAGTTGAGCAGGCACATAAGCTCTTGTTCGGCCTCATACAGTCAGAAGCTAATATTTTGAGACACACGACACACTGCGGTCTCTCTTCATTATCCACCGTTGTACAGGTGAAACCGAGGGCAAGATTTGCCTCATCATATTTTCTCGTCTTTGTTTTGGTAGTTCAGGCATTTGGTGTGGATTCATCTTCTGCTTTACGTTTACCTGGCAGTACTTTCACAAACTTTTCCGTGATTTGCTAGCTAGCAGTGAAGAAAATGTAGGCCTATAATTGATACTTAGCCTCCATGGCACGTCCCACTTCGCGCCGCCCCCAGTTTGAAAACCACTGCCCTACAGTATGTACAGTATGTACAGTATGTAGTTTCTAAGCGTGGGTGTTTGCACCTCGTGCGTGTACTGAGTTGAAACATGCGGCCCAATGACCTCAAAAGGAACTTCCTGGTGGAGGATAGTAATTTATTTTCTCATAAGTTGAGCACACCTGGGGTTGGGTCTTGGAGATGCCTGCGAGGAAGACGAGGTCGGCCAGGAAGAGGCAGATGCAGAGGTGGAGGTGGATGGTGGTGCGGGTGCCCTTGATGGAGCGGCAGAACATGAAGGTGAGGATGCACAGCACCAGACATAGCAGGGAGACGACCAGGCACAGCTTGGTCAGCAGCATGAGGCCAAAGGTGTGCTGAGAGGGGAAGGGATCAGAGCCCATTAGATTAGTAGATCACATACAATGAGATTGCATCAGATTGGATTCAATCAGGTTAGCTCAGATTAGACAAACCTAGATTGGATTGGGTTAGATTAGACATATCTCAGCTAGACCATAGACTAGACTAGATACTATTCGATTAAACCAGACAAAAGTAAACTAGATTAGATAAGATTCGCCTAGATTCAATCGTTGTGTGTTTGTGTGTGCATGTGCACGTGTGTGTGTTTGTGGGATTGTGATTGGTCGTTCCTGGGTTCCTCACGTTGACGGGGTAGAGGGCCATGAGAACGGCGAAGCTGCTGAGATGGGTGCAGCTGCAGACGGTGTGGGAGGCGTTGGAGGAGACCGGGGTGCAGCCGCAGGTGGACCAGGCCCCGCCCCCCTCCTCCTTCCCCTGCAGCCGCCTCCCGCAGCGTCCGTGACCAGGCCCCGCCCCCCTCCTCCTTCCCCTGCAGCCCGCCTCCCGCAGCCTTCCAGTAGGCACAGGTGTACCTCACCTCAGCGGACTCTTTCAGCTCCTGATGATGGCACACACACACACAAACACAAACACATTATTTGCCTCTGATCTTTTAAAAACCGGCCTTTAAATAAACACATGCATTTGAGGAGATGTCTTGGTTGGTGCCTACCTTCAGGTGTCGTAGGGTGAGAATGACGGGCTGGGCTAGGTGCTGTGTGTCAGGGTTGGAGACCAACGCCGACACCACCTTGGAGAACAGCTGGTAGCTGGGCTTCCCGCTGTTCTTTTCAGGTGAGGTTATCTGCTCAAAGGAATGGTTCAGCATGGTCTCCAGGTTCTTATAACTCACCAGAGCAGCGAGGGCGAAACCTGTGGACGCAGGGTGAAGAGATATGAACTCAAGTCACAGCAGGAGTGGAGGCTTGTGGGTGAGATGAGAGACTGAACAGAGGAGAGAGGAAGGGAGAGGAGGGGAAGAGAGCAGAGAGGAGTAGGGGGAGGAGAGAAAAGAGGCAGAACAGAGTGTTAGCGGAGTAGTCTACCAGGGTAGGTTCCGTTCCCGATGGCCGTGCTCCAGTCCGCCTCCACGCTGGCGTTGGTGTTGGTCAGGTGCACCGGCCCGCTCGGGGGAGTCGTCTTCTTCCACACCGTAATCTTCGTCTCTGCACACAAAGAAAATATGATTTGTTGCAAAAAGGGCATGCGCACTGGCAGGGCCCTGCGCATCGCATTTATCCAGTTTATAGTGAAGTGTCTCCGATCGAAGAGGATCTGTGTGTGTGTGTGCGTGCGGCCACCTGTCTGGCTTGTGTTCTTGCTGGTTTGGTCCTCAGTGAGTTGGGGGCCGATGAGTTTGATGGAGTCCTCCACTGCGCTGAGCAGGCTGCTCACGGCCGCCACACTGTCGCCGGTATTGTTGCTGGACAGGACGTCCGCTGTCAGGTCGAAGAGGCTCTGCCATGTCGAAACAGGACAGAGGAGACACGGGATTCAGGAGAGCATCACCGCTGGGAGTGTGTGTGCGTGTGTATGTGCGTATATGTTTGTTTGTGTGTGTGCATGGGCGCAAAGGTCTTCATACATATAGGTTTGTGTGTGCGTGCGTGCGTGCGTGCGTGCGTGCGTGCGTGCGTGCGTGCGTGCGTGCGTGCGTGCATGCGTGTGTGGGTGTGTGTGTGTGTGTGTGTGTGGGGGTGTGTGTGTGTGTGTAGGGGGGTGTGTGTGTGTGTGTGTGTGTGGTGTGTTGTGTGTGTGTGTGTGTGTGTGTGTGTGTGTGTGTGTGTGTGTGTGTGTGTGTGTGTGTGTGTGTGTGTGTGTGTGTGTGTGTGTGTGTGTGTGGGGGGGGGGGGGGGGGGGGGGGGTGTGTGTGTGGGGTATGTGTGTGTGTGTGTCTGCCTGCCCATGCACTGCCTCTCTGTAGTTGTTACATTGAGCAGCACGGTGGGTCCAGTGGTCTTGTTCCCATACTGGTCCGGTCGGGCCAGCGCTAGACAGCTACTCTTCAATTGGGCCAAGATTTCTGCCAGACCTCCATGGGGCTGGAGAGGACGGGAGATGCCCGAGAGATCAGACTTTAAAAATACTTCTAAAATACTGTGCCAACTGAGTAATGACATAGTGATGCAGCACTGGGATATTAGCAAGCCAAACCTTGCAATGCACCCATACCACTTCAGTTGGCAATGAGCATACATTAATGCATTATGAGCCCCCTTATAAAGCAAGCACGTTATCATCACCTGCTTTGACGCTGCAACGGGACCCTCGAACTGGTCACATTTCAGCTCTAGAACAGAAAACACACACGTCTAAAAGCAGAACATCCGGGACATGACACCCACCTCAACACATGCCTGTGATCATGTGAGAGTGAGGTCATGAATTTATTTTAAAAATAAATGACCGCACAACCCTGTTTCAACCGAGTTCTGTTATGAAACCGCAATAAAATAACTCATTAAAGTCAAAACAGAAGTCTGAACTTATCTTTCCAACCGCAAGATTCAAGAGCTGCGTGTGTGTGTGTGTGTGTGTCTGTGTGTGTGTGTGTGTGTGTGTGTGTGTGTGCGTGTGTGTGTGTGTGCGTGTGCGTGCGCGTGCGTGTGTGTGTGTGTGTGTGTGTGTGTGTGTGTGTGGTGTGGCATGGAGTGTGTTTGTGTGGGGGGGGGGGGGTGTATGTGGTGTGGTGTGTGTGTGTGTGTGTGTTGGTGTGTGTATGTGGTGTGTCTGTGTGTGTGTATGTGTGTACGTGTGTGCATGTGTATGGACAAATCTGTGAATAATCCATTTCATCAAGCCAACTTCTTAGTTGAGCAGAACTAATAACCAGGGAGATACCAGTGAGCAGATGGAAATTCTGGGACTAAGAGACAGAACAAACACCTCCTCAAACTTTCCACTTCAAACACTTCGAACCAAGTACGCTGTCCGGATCTGATATCAATGTGAGCTATTGGTCAAAACACACACTCCATGAACAGTGTATTATGCACACATCAATAGAACTATGTCTATAGCGACTATAGCAAGTGTTGTTGCACAAGACTACCAGCAGAGCTCTCAGCCCCAACCAAAAAAATTATAATGTGGTCAATGTAGGTTTTACATCATTTTCTACTGCAGCTATTTACTCCATGAAATATTTCTGAACTAGAAAATTCCTCAAGAATAAAACAACTCAATCCATCCAGAAAGTTTTCAACTATAAATCGCTTTAGTCTGGTGCACTTTTAACCCCTTCGCCCCCGTTCCCCGTCCCCCACCCCACCACACACACACACACATTGGGAAAAAATCTCAGGCAACAATAGCTGTTGCTATTGATAGCTAGAACTACATCTCAAGACAGAAGAGGCTGCTATTGATGAACCGTTCATACTGCTATAATTTGCACAGAATGGTGTAATTGAATTACCCGAACATGGAGTCCTTTCGTTGCCATAGTTAGTGAAGCCGGTTGGACACTCACACCAGAAGCCCCCGTTTGAATTTATACATGTTCCGTTAGTGCCACAAACTCCTTCATTTGGCTTTGCACCATCGTCACATTCATCAATGTCTGGTGGGAAGGGGGTTGAAACACAGTGGAGAAAGAATCATTTTACTGGATATGGTTGAGAAACAGTTACATTTGACAGAAAAAATCAACAACATGTCACATGGTAGGGAAGGGGAGGGGATGAAACACAGTGGAGAAAGAATCATTTTACTGGATATGGTTGAGAAACAGTTACAGTTTACAGAAAAAAGTAAACAACATCCACACAAACAAATGTCTCACCAATGCAC
Organism: Melanogrammus aeglefinus; assembly: GCA_900291075.1. Classification (NCBI taxonomy): domain Eukaryota; kingdom Metazoa; phylum Chordata; class Actinopteri; order Gadiformes; family Gadidae; genus Melanogrammus; species Melanogrammus aeglefinus. Next base: position 30,747 of record OLKM01001139.1, on the reverse strand, counting down.
GAGGGACTCATAGCATCCTGCTTTGCATATCCTGAGAGACAGGTACAGGTATAGCTTCCAATGGTGTTGTTGCAGTAGGCATTGGGACCACAGATGTTCCCAATTTCCAAGCACTCATTGATGTCTGTCACACCATGGGGAGGGACAACACAAAAGGACATATAGGAATGTTATTGGCCCACACAAGATGGCAGTATATGCAAACACACATAGGCAGACTTCCAGGGACTCTGGCTTGTAAGCACAGGGTCCTCAAGTTGGTCATTATTTGTCCTCACAAGATGCACAAAAACACATCCTGCAAAAAAGTAAACAGGAACGTACCCAAACAATGTCCGTCGTAGGTAAAATCTGTCCTATTTTGCAACTCCTTGTACCCAGGCATACACTTGCAGCAGAAACTCCCCAGAGTGTTGATGCACATGGCGTGGTTTCCACATATACCGACATTCTGTTCACACTCGTCTTCTTCTGTCCCTGTGCACGCGTATTGAGTCATTAAGTTGGAGGTACTTTACAAAATCATGACATTACAATTAGGGCATTTAGCAGACACTTTCATCCAAAGCGACTTACAGCGGTTAATGCACACATTGACACACCGACGGCAGAGTCAACCATGCAAGGCGACAGCCAGCTCGTCAGGAGAAGTTAGGGTCAAGTGTCTTGCTCAGAGACACCTCGACGCTCAAGGAGGACCCGGGCATCGAAATAGCAACCATCAGCTTACAAGTCAACCCACTCTCCTTCCTGAGCTAAGCTAACCCCAGAACTATTTGGCTGGGAGTCGCACACCTATATGCTACCCATCTAAAACCACATAACAGAAGAAGATGACATAGTTACCAGGGCCATCACCAGGGCCATCACCTCGGCCTTCATTTTGGCAGAGTGAGGAGACACCCTTGAGCATAAACAGTAACTCTGTGGAGGAGAGAGAGAGAGAGAGAGAGAGAGAGAGAGAGAGAGAGAGAGAGAGAGAGAGAGAGAGAGAGAGAGAGAGAGAGAGAGAGAGAGAGAGAGAGAGAGAGAGAGAAACAAAGTTAATTTCCAAAACATTTAAAACAACACTTAAGATGGATGTTATTTACAGTCTAGAAACATCAATGCACCACTTCCTCAATCTCCCCGTTGATCGTATCCCTCTGCAGGAAGCACACAACCTGCAGATAAATGGCTCTGTTATTATCTTTCTTTTTGTTTAATTTCTCACCAGATTGTGTTCCTACTCAATGTCTTCCAGACTTCTACCTTTTCTTGAAACCTCTCATGCATACCACTTTCTACATTCACTGAGAATACCGTTGCAGCTCAACAATACACTGAGTGAGTGGGCAGCAGACGCTGTGTTTAACTGTGAGGCAGATTGGCTGTGATCACAACTCAATGGGCTACAGTGGGGTCTTTGTTGGCGGTGGGGCAGGGGTTTTTCAGACCACCAGACAAACCATCCATGACTTTTACAGCGCTTGGCTGAGAACTGTAATGTCTGGCCGTGTCGGTCAGTATTGCTCTCTCATAAGGTGTCTCTGACTCTCCCGATCTCTACGTGTCCAACCCCTCTCTCTGTAGGAGATCGGGACAGATTCGATGGCGATTATGTGTGAGTTCTTCATTTCAAAACCGGACTTATCTCCACCAGACCCCAAGTACGTACATAGAGGTGAACTAGACAGAGTATATATTGTGCATTTCTTTTGTAATATCAATGTATAAGTGTGTATGACATATTTTCTCCATCTCAAACACATTTATTTTCTCTTTTTCATTTTCACTCTTTGTCTTTCTCTCTCAAACAACAAACAAACGTAATACACATGACTAGACTCACCCAGTATAAGGAGGATTTTCCCCGCCATTTTACCTCCTGAATAGTTGTGAATGAACTGTAGTTGTATTGTATCCGTCTGCTACTGAATAGAATAGGCCTGTTGATCAAGCAGAAGTCCTGCAACGTCGTTAGGTTTATCCGTAGTCAGACAAAACAGTAAAATCCAATCACCAAGTCGTAGAGAAAGTCTAAAGAAAGTCTGAATCTCCTTCAGCAAGATCCTATATAGGGCGATATTGTGTGAACACTTAATCCTCCCGGTCCGTCTCCAACAGTTTCCCTTTCACACACTCTCTCATTCTCAGCCAAACTCACTCAGTGCTCACGTACTCGCCCTCTTTCCTTCTCCCCCCCCCTCTCTCTCTCTCTCTCTCTCTCTCTCTCTCTCCTCCTCTCTTCCCCTCATCCCTCTGTGTCTCTCTTACTCTCTCTCTCTCTCTCTCTCTCTCTCTCTCTCTCTCTCTCTCTCTCTCTCTCTCTCTCTCTCTCCCCTCTCTCTCTGCCCCTCGATCCCTCTGTGTCTCTCTCTCTCTCTCTCTCTCTCTCTCTCTCTCTCTCTCTCTCTCTCTCTCTCTCTCTCTCTCTCTCTCTCTCTCTCTCTCTCTCTCTCTCTCTCTCTTTAACTCTGTCGCTCTCTCTGCTTGACTGACTCCCTTTCTCTGTCTCTATCCCCTTCTCTTCTACTTTTGCTCAAGCACAGTCTTTGCATTTAAACACTACTTTGCTTTGCTCTATTTCCTTCCTCTCCCCTCACACCACCCACCCCCTTCACACACCACTACCTACACACACACACACACACACACACACACACACACACACACACACACACACACACACACACACACACACACACACACACACCCTGCATGTATGTATGACTGTTTGTTTTACTTCTCGTTCACTTAGTTTTTTCTCGTCTGGATGTTTGAATTGTGTCACGCAAGTACCTTTCTACCCCACACAGTTCCCCTTTTTAGGCTGCTAGGGTTGTGTTTTAACAACTCTTCAGACAGCAAATCTCGTGGGAAAAGCAGTGAAGGAAGAGAAAGAGTGTGTGAGTGGCAAGGGAGAGAGAAAGAGCAGGGAGAGGGAGAGAGAGACTGGGAGTTGAACACAGAGGGGGAGGAAGAAGGTTAGGGTGGCTGAATCTAAACAGCTGCTGCTTGAGTTTTTCCAGTAAGTAATCTAATAGCAGTTCTCACTACTCTCTCTCTCTCTCTCTCTCTCTCTCTCTCTCTCTCTCTCTCTCTCTCTCTCTCTCTCTCTCTCTCTCTCTCTCTCTCTCTCTCTCTCTCTCTCTCTCTCTCTCTCTCTCTCTTTTCACTGGTAAATGTAGATGGTATGAATGGACTGCATTTATTGACGCTTCTCTTCCCTGCACTTTCCCCCACATATCTACTCCTCTCTCTCTCACTGTGTGTTATAAGCTTTATCCATGTTCCCAACCAGCCCCAGAAAGAAAGTAACCCCATTGGACTGTAGATGGACATCTAATGCCTCTCAGGGGAGTACCTTAGACTTAATCATCTGGGGGGTGGTCATGGAAAACTCAACGCGGTTGATGGATGGAGTCGAGTCGAGAATGGAGAGGCAAAACCTAGAAGTTAAAGTCAAGCAAAACAAAGTTTGACCTTTGCTGTGCTGAAAAATGCAGAACGCAAAGTTCACTATTGTGGTTTTATAGATTTCCTTTCTGCCTGACCACCTTTGCGAGGTAATTGTCCTTGTTGAGCTGTAGTTTGCGTGGTGTGAAACTGTCCACTGCTTGTACATGTGCCCTTGTGGTTACTGTGAAGGACAGGGGAGTTTCCTGTTAGATCACTGCTTCTGTGTTTTCACACAATATTACTCTAAATAATCAGTAATGCTTGCTGCTACCCGTCTCGTCGCATCCTCACTCAGAGGCAGACACAGAGAAAGAGAAAAGCGTTCTTTATCGCTGTCTTACATATTGATGTGTTAAATCATAGTTCTTGTCTCCACATGACAGACGCGTTGTAACCCTCTCCATCCGTCAATAGCTTTGCTATTTAAAGACAGAGACAGAGAGGGAGACATACAGAGCCAGAGAGGGAGACAGAGAGGGAGATATACAGAGACAGAGAGGGAGACAGAGAGGGAGACATACAGAGACAGAGAGGGAGACAGAGAGGGAGACATACAGAGACAGAGAGGGAGACATACAGAGACAGAGAGGGAGACATACAGAGACAGAGAGGGAGACAGACAGAGACAGAGAGGGAGACAGAGAGGGAGACATACAGAGATAGAGAGGGAGACATACAGAGACAGAGAGGGAGACATACAGAGACAGAGAGGGAGACATACAGAGACAGAGAGGGAGACATACAGAGACAGAGAGGGAGACATACAGAGACAGAGAGGGAGACATACAGAGACAGAGAGGGAGACAGACAGAGACAGAGAGGGAGACAGAGAGGGAGACATACAGAGATAGAGAGGGAGACATACAGAGACAGAGAGGGAGACATACAGAGACAGAGAGGGAGACATACAGAGACAGAGAGGGAGACATACAGAGACAGAGAGGGAGACATGCAGAGAGAGAGAGGGAGATATACAGAGACAGAGAGGGAGACATGCAGAGACAGAGAGGGAGACATACAGAGACAGAGAGGGAGACATACAGAGACAGAGAGGGAGACATACAGAGACAGAGAGGGAGACATACAGAGACAGAGAGGGAGACATACAGAGACAGAGAGGGAGACATACAGAGACAGAGAGGGAGACATACAGAGACAGAGAGGGAGACATACAGAGACAGAGAGGGAGACAGAGAGGGAGACAGACAGAGACGGAGAACGAGACAGAGAGAGACAAACAAGGAGACATAGAGTGATAGAAAATGAGACAAAGACTCGCATGGACACAAAGAGGTGGCATGGCGAGACAAAGAGGGAGATGTAAAAGAGGAGGATTGATAGAAAAGGAGAAAGAGAGGGAAAGACAGAGACATATAGAGACAGAGAAGGAGACAGAGTAAAAAAAGGGACAAAGAGAGACAGAGAAGGAGACACTGAAGGACAGAGGAGATACAGGGAGACAGAGGAGGAGACTTGGAGGGAGAAACCGAGAGACAGAAGTAAACAGAGAGATGGGGAGATGAAAATAAGATGTATGTAGAGAAAGAGCGATAGCACAAACCGACAGACAGGAAACAGCAGAGACATCTCTTCAACGTCAGAGACACAAGTGAAAGGGCCAAGTGGGAAACTTCAGACTTCAGACTCGTTCACATACAGATGTAATCTATGTGAACGAGTGCTTTAATAGTGTAGTCGTACAAAGCGTGGAAGATTCTTCCCAATCCATTTTCAATATAAAAGTCCCGGTTCAGTAGCTTTCATTTTTTCAGCCTTACTATGACAAAAGTGTAATTTTTTTGTTTTTGTTTGTCTGTTGGCTCTGTTTGTTAACCTACATGTGCATCCCTTCATGGATGGTTGTGATTAAGCATCTGTGATCCCTTAAGGGAATCTGGTGGAGACCATGAGTCTGCATGTGTCTCTAGGTTGTTTATTACTCTCTCTGTAGTCCTGGATGATACAAACTATTTACTATCACCCATGGTGAACCATGGATATTGTGTTGGCTTGTGGTGTTTGTTTAGGATTGATCCAGAATCGGATTACATTGTAAATTGCTTATGCAATGCTATGTTGTATCATTCTGAGGTGTATGCTTTTTTTCAATATACAAACAAAAGCAACCCTATGCTTATTAATGACCTATGGTGTTGAGGACACTCCTATGTATGATGCAAGATACCATTGTCAAATGCTAACAGGGAATCATGGCTGATCCCTGGTGAAGTGTTCTCCTCTAGAGGTCAGAGCTCAGAGGTCAAAGACTCAGGCAGTGTGACTCAGAGTCACACCCCTGATCCGGTATGAAGTAAGGCTGATTATAAAGGAGAAATGGGTACTAGAGCATGTTCAACCGAACAAAGTCCTTGGAATAAGTATTATTATCATCCAGTTGTACATTGGTTTTTATCTTAGCATGGTAATTATAGATCATTACCAATGAGGCCATAGCTATTACAGTTTAATGTAGCAATTTCATGAAACATAGCAGAAAGTCAAGATTAATGCTTTACAAGGACTCAAACTGTTTTTTCTTTTTAGTTTGGACTCATTTCACGGTCATTGGCGAATTATTTTTGTTTTGCCAATGAAACCAGGTTATGGAGTTCAAGTCCCTGCAGCACAACGGTAATACATATCTGCTATCCCTATCTGCTATCCGCTACAATTTAGGTTTAATCTGATGTGTGATACGAAATAAAAGTTCTCCAACTTTAGGGAATTCAGATTATTAAACCCAATAGACGTTGACCAACTCAGAATCAGTTTGGGCTCTACAGAGGCTATCTAAAGCTTAAAATCCTACAAAACAAACAAGCAAACAAGGATAGACCCTGACTAGAAATGACTCCATTCCAACAGGAGATCTTTAGTATATTTACAAAAAGCCTTGATGACTGAATGAATGCTTGAAAGAGACAACATTCTTACATTTCCAGCTGCAGTTGCTATTTACAAAGAAACACAAACATACATCCACAGGCAAACACACACGTATATATTCACACATGAGGTTATTTGGAACATTCCTTATGGAAACTCAGGAGATTAAATGAAACATAATTATATTGTTGAAGTCACTTATTTCACCATGACAGTCTCCCCAGCCAACATAGACACGCACACACACACGCGCACACACACACGCGCACACACACACGCGCACAAACACACACGTGCACGCACACACACACACGCACACACACACACACACACACACACACACACACACACACACACACACACGACACACGACACGCAACACACATAGCAGCCCCAAGCAACACACACGTGCCACACACGCACACACACACCAACAGCACACACACACACACACACCAAATGCACTTTCACGCATACAGAAACACACCCACACACACACACACACACACACACACACACACACACACACACACACACACACACACACACACACACACACACACACACACACACACACACACACGCATGAATACTCGAAATACGAGTGGTTGATAAATTATTCTTCATAGTTTTACCTCCTTTTCATATCCTTCATTTGGCCAATCATTCTTCACTTCTATTCATTTCCGTTGTACTTTATGGTTCCATGGAGATTTCAGTACAAAAAAGCTATGTAAAAACAACAATTAGAAAAGTGAACACTAATACATACACAAACAAACTATCAATAATAGATTTTTAGAATCTAGCGAAATCTCTCTGTCAACAGAAATGTGTTTGCAGCCTTGTGACCTGACTTCTGCGGTTAGATCACTTCTGCACTTTCACGATACAGAAACAGGTTGAGATTAACCACAGCCCCACAGACAAACACACACACACACACACACACACACACACACACACACACACACACACACACACACACACACACACACACACACACACACACACACACACACACACACACACACACACACGCATGAATACTCGAAATACGAGTGGTTGATAAATATTATGGCTTCATCAGTTTTACCCTCCTTTTCCATATCCTTCATTTGGCCAATCATTCTACACTTCTATTCATTTCCGTTGTACTTTATGGTTCCATGGAGATTTCAGTACAAAAAAGCTATGTATACACAACAATTTGAAAAGTGAACACTAATACATACACAAACAAACTATCAATAATAGTTTGGAAGGGGGGGGGGGGGAGTCGTGAAGAAGCAGTCGTGTTTGTACAACGGAGAAAAAAAGTGTGATGTCTTTTTAATGATTTGGCTCCGCTTATAGTTCCCTATTCCCCTTGGCGGAACATTCGCCAAATAAATACACTTATGTACTTGGTTTGCTGTTGTGCCATGCTTTATTGTGCTCCCAGTCAGTCCAAAAGCAACTTGTGTTATGGTTCCCCTCCTAGACGTAGCAAGCTAACATCCTGGAGCCGTAACCCTACTTTAAAACCCCTCACCTAAACATGACACTAATTTATACATTTAGAACCACAGTTTAATTTCTTTAAAGACTATTGTTTTCAATTTAATCTTAATTATTTAAAAGTTAGTGATCAAAGACCTAATTTTCCTTTGTCATTCCTACTTTCAGCGTTTTTACCGTACTCTTTAGTCTAAAGCAACATTCCGCCTCAGAATTCCGCTGCACATTATCAAGGAGCATGTAGGGGTTAGGAATTTTGCTCAAGGGTTGGCTGCGGACATTGGTGAAGGATCCCCGAACCATTTAGCTGGGAGTCAATCATTGTGTAGCCACACTACACCCTCCTAAAGCTATTAGGACTCTTCCGATCACAAAATCTGCACCACTTTCATTTAGGTTCTAATGGCGCGTCAAAGCATCCTGTTGTGCACAAATTATATTGAAACTCCATTCGTAAAGCCAGCAGACTGTTGTGTATCCAGGACCTCTGCATGACAGTTGATCAGAATTCCATTGGCGGAAACCCTGGCAGCAAAAAGACGGGCCCAACCCTTCCCCGTTCCGTCACGGAAAAGCTCTCACCTAGAAAGTTACTTCCTGTAGGGCCTGGTGGCTGGCTCCATGCCCAGCCGCTCTCTTCATGTGATGCCTGTGATACAAATGATTGTAAACCTTTTTAGTCTAAAAGGCCATCGCAGGAATGTCTTGTCCATCATGAGGCAGAGTGTGTGTGTGTGTGTGTGTGTGTGTGTGTGTGTGTGTGTGTGTGTGTGTGGTGTGTGGTGTGTGTGTGTGTGTGTGTGTGTGTGTGTGTGTGTGTGTGTGTGTGTGTGTGTGTGTGTGTGGGGGGGGGGGGAATAATTACATCTCCCCTACCTCCAGGAGAATCAAGAGAGGAAAAGTACTTTTAAAAGAGAGGAAGAAGGAAAGAAGTCAAATGATGGGTCAGACCAGCTCAAGGCATTGGTGACTAAGCAGTTATATTTTAGGCTTTTATGCGGTACATATTATTGTGTATGGGGAATATTCCAGTGCATATTCGGTATATTATAGGCTTATATTGGGATCAGTATAGGGTTTTACTTGGTATAGTATAGTATTGAATTGGTATAGTATAGGCGTGTATGTGGATCATATAGGGTTGTGTTGGGTATAGTATAGTGTTGTATGGTAATATATATCTAGGGTTACCTGTGCCCAAGGAAAATAATCATTGAATCAACTCAGGATCATCCATTGTCCATTCTGGTTATTGTTAAACGGAGAGCGTTTGCAAAACTTTGTCGACATAAAAACCAACTACAATGGCTTGGTTCACCGTATCACTTTTATTTGTACAGGTCGGTTTGTAAATACAGCAGACTGTGAGTGAGACATATAAGCATGCGAGGTTGTGCCATATATTATCCCCTCGTAAAATGTAACGTTGCAGCATTGTGAGTCACAGGATCGCAAAAGATGCTATTAAACGCTCCAAATATACAAAATAATTGATTGATGATGTGTATCACAGGCAATGATGGCGGTATGGCACTGACGAGTACTGTGGTAGTTTGTCGTCTAGTTGTCTAGTTGTCCTCGTTTTGCCAAAGTTATACTGGGTTAACGTTGGTGGAGCTGAGACAGTGTAGGAAGCTTCCAGCACAAGTGGTTGTGGCACAAGTGGTCCTTAATCTAGAGAGAGAGAGAGAGAGAGAGAGAGAGAGAGAGAGAGAGAGAGAGAGAGAGAGAGAGAGAGAGAGAGAGAGAGAGAGAAGGAGAGACAGAGAAAGAGAGAGCGAGAGGGGGAGAGAGAGGGAGAGAGAGAGAGACAGAAGGAGAGAGACAGAGAAGGAGAGAGAGAGAGAGAGAGAGAGAGAGAGAGAGAGAGAGAGAGAGAGAGAGAGAGAGAGAGAGAGAGAGAGAGAGAGAGAGAGAGGAGAGAGAGAGAGAGAGAGAGAGAGAGAGAGAGAAGGAGAGAGAGAGAGAGAAGGAGAGAGAGAGAGAGAGAGAGAGAGAGAGAGAGAGAGAGAGAGAGAGAGAGAGAGAGAGAGAGAGAGAGAGAGAGAGAGAGAGAGAGAGAGAGAAGGAGAGAGAGACAGAAGGAGAGAGAGAGGGGGAGAGAGAGGGAGAGAGAGCCAGAGAAGGAGAGAGAGAGAGACAGAAGGAGAGAGACAGAGAAGGTGAGAGAGAGAGACAGAGAAAGGAGAGAGAGAGAGACAGAGAAGGGGAGAGAGAGAGAGAGAGAGAGAGAGAGAGAGAGAGAGAGAGAGAGAGAGAGAGAGACAGAGAGAGAGAGAGAGAGAGAGAAGAGAGAAGAGAGAGAGAGAGAGAGAAGGGGAGAGAGAGAGAGAGAGAGAGAGAGAGAGAGAGAGAGAGAGAGAGAGAGAGACAGAGAGAGAGAGAGAGAGAGGGAGTGGGAAGAGAGAGGGAGAGAGAAAACAGAAAGGAGAGAGAAGAGAGACAGAAGGAGTAAAAAGACAGAGAAGGAAAGAGAAGAAAGAGAAAGAAGGCGAGAGAGAGGAGGAGAGAGGAGAAGAGAAAGAGAAAGAAGAGAGAGAGAGGGAGAAGAACGAGAGACAGGAGGAGAGAGAGAGAAGACCAGACAGAAATGAGAAATAGGCACAGAGACAGAGAGGGAGAGAGAGGGAGAAGAAAGAGAAGAGAGAAGATGCGAGAGAGAAAAGAGAGAGCGGTAAGAGAGAAGAGAGAAGAAGAAGAAAGATGGCGAGAGAGAGAGACAGAGAAAGAAAGTGAGAGAAGAGAGACAAGAGAAGGGGGAGAGAGAGGGAGAGACAAAGAAGGAGAGAGACAGAGAAGGTGAGAGAGAGGATTTTAGAAGAGAAGGAAGAGAGGAAGCAGCCCCAAGAAAGGGGAGAGAGAGAGAGAGAGAGAGAGAGAGAGAGAGAGAGAGAGAGAGAGAGAGAGAGAGAGAGAGAGAGAGAGAGAGAGAGAGAGAGAGAGAGAGAGAAACTGACTTGTAATGTTCACTTATTTGCCCAGTTAGTCCAGCTAATATATTGAAGGTGTTGTATGAACCTTTAAATAGTGAGAAAAATAAAACAACAAAGAGGCATTGCTTTTGTGTTTTGTTTAACTTCAGAAGTTTTATCTTAATGTCAAGCTATTAAAATGACAGTAAAATGTTTGCATTGTTTTGAAACCTTAACTTAAAACCCTGAGCACTGCACTGTGCTGCAGGAGGGAGGCGCATGTGTTCAACAGATGACTCTTGAATCATTAGCTCCCGAGACGATAGTTAGCATAAAACATTACAACAAATTTAAAGGCCTAGAAAACAATCTTTGTCAGTTGTTTTAACTTTGGACGATTAAATACGTTCACACTAACATCACAACAAATTACATCTAAATTCGTTGTGTGTTCAAAAAAGTCTGAACAATAAGCTTTAAACTGTAGCAGGAAAATTCTTATCCGCAGCCAAGTTCACAATGCTGTGGGTGGCTATAGAGACAGCAGAAGTATTTTCTTACAATTCCGACCAAACATCTTTTTGAACGTAATCAGTTCCCATCTATAACATACAATGTATAAACATAAGCAGCCACATTTCAGAAGGGCAACATTTCAACCAAGCACCTGATATCTGCACCAGTCAGGAACCAACTTTACCCTGAGAGCTGGTTTTTCAAAGACAGGATTTTGGGTGTCAACTGACTGACTTTTACCCAAGCTGAACATCACCTGCTGGACAAAGGAGAAAGTATTTTTCATGCGGGATCGTCCAGGTGTAGGGCGTAAATCAACCCAAAAAGGGATGCAGAAGGCCAGAGGACGGCTGGCCAGGTCATCCATCACAAGACATCCTTCCAAAACGACTCCCACTTTGGATGGGTTCAGCTGTGGGCCTTCTTCATCAACACAAAGGAATCAGAATGCATGAGGTCAGTTGCATCCTAAAGGAGGAGAGACACAGATCGGCAAAGGGGAGACAATCAAGACAGTTAAATAGTGGCGTTGTACCAGAAAACTGCCTTCAGGTGGACATTTAACCACCCCCCCCCCAGGAAAATAAACTGAAAGAAAAACCACACTGCATATACAGGATGACTCCTGGCTCTGTTTCCTTTTCCTTCGTACAGCCACGGCAACATGGGTTATGATAACTGAGCTCATTTCTTTCAAGATTTTTGTAGCCAAGGGTCTTCAATCCATTTCAGTCCAGTTTGTGCCATTAATCAATCATACAGGTATTCAAATTGTTTGTAGTAAAACTGTGTTTGTCAAAAAAAGAAAAAAAAAGTGTGAAACATCAATTAATCCTCCAAGACGAGTGGAAGCCCTGGAAGGCAAAGACGTCGAATGTCTGTTGGCTCAGTTGTCTGGGAGATAATGGCCATTGAATACAACACTCAGTAGAAGTAAGCGTTATTAAGGATACTCACGTGTATTGAAAACGCAAATGTACATGTAAGACATGTAAGGAAAGAACATAGGACAAGAGAATGAGGGGGTGTGTGTGTGTGTGTGTGTGTGTGTGTGTGTGTGTGTGTGTGTGTGTGTGTGTGTGTGTGTGTGTGTGTGTGTGTGTGTGTGTGTGGGGGGGGGACAGTGTTTCCGCACAGGACTTTTGGAGACTATGGTGGGGGGCTTGCAATCCTCTAGGGGGGTCCGTGGGCATGGGAGTAACATTTTAATAGATTTCATTTAAATGGATCAATCTGGTGAACTTTGAGAGCCAAAATATGACATATCAGTTACTGACAAATGACTTACAAACTACTGGTACTGATATGAATGTTGATGACACGTAAAGGGTCATACTGAATGGGGGGAGGAGTTTTCAGAAAGCAAACAAAAATGACCCAAACACAGTGCTGAGCCTTTATGCTACTAGTTTGTTATTATTATTATTAGTAGTACTATTCATGGCCTTGTCCCATCAGAAGACTGGCCACACTCAAGCTTCAAGGGTGCGATGCTCTAGAATCTTTACTTTGTGGCGTTCACGATACACGCAGCAACAACGCAGCAAAAAAGTGTAAATAACAATGGATCCCGAGTTCCTAGGCATTATGATGGCGGTCCTCTGCGTAGTGCAGTGAAGCCTAGTTAGTGGAGATGCACGGATGAGCTGTAATGTCATCCGCAACCACTGCCTAATATCAATATCCAGCCAAAGCAATGTTTTTTATGACAATTGATACCCGCAACCGCCCGGTCGTTATTGGGGGTGCGACGTTCCGGTTTTGCGGGGACAGTCCCGATTTTGAGTTGCGCATTCCGCGTCCCGACAAAAGCCTGTCGGCGCGCTAAAATGTCCAACCACTGCGAAATGTCCCCTGTTGTCAGCGTTTACATAGCCAACGTGGTCTTAATATAGCCCAATCATTAACTTAAAGCCGCACAGAAAGAATAAAGCATCCAGCATATCAACAATGTGTGTGAGGTAGGGGTTGCATCGACTAATCGACTAGTCGACTAGTCGACTTTAACAGCTACAGTGACGTTTTGCGTGTGACGTCGACGAGTCAAGGGTTATAGGTCGGAGGTCATGTGATTTTGCCAGTGCAACATGGACGCCTCACACCTCGTCCTGACATACAGCGAGCGAGCGAAACGGCGGCAAAAACTCGCGCGAGGGTGTCCTGATATGCAGTGTGACGACTTTGTCGCGAGTGTATTTTTATTGGTTAAGAATCCACAACCAATCAAATCATCGAGGGATGTAAACACAATTCAACAGGAAGCAGCGTGTACTTATCAACCAATAAGAAGTGTTTAAGGGGCGGGACAACCGCCGCGAAATTTCGTCCAGATAGAGACAACGCGAGCGATAAATTCAGGGTTGAGCGACATCGCTGGACGGCGCGACGTCGCTCGCGGCACGTCAGGACAGGCTCATTGAAAAGTACACAATTCTAATCACTTTTCCTCGCTCGCTTCGCGTCGCTGTCGCATCGCTGTATGTCAGGACGGGGTGTCAGAGAGACAGCAGGTGAGGAGGCTGGTGGGTGGCAGCGAACTAGCAGCAGGGTACGGTCAAGTGCGTGGAAATATTTTCACCAAAGATGAGATGAGTAGCACTGTCACTTGCCAAAATATGCAAGTCGACACTTAAATACAACAAAAGTACGAGTAGTATGCACACCCATTTTGAAAAAGCACCCGCTGCTATCAGAAGAAACGGACTAAATCCCTCGCGGACGCAGTCAATCAGCGACTTCACCCAAACGCGCTGCTGTAACAGAGAAAAGACGAGCAGCAAAATTTGCTGAAGCTGATTTACAGCTTCTTGTTGATATTCCTGATGTTTATGTGTGATTTCTGACTTATATGTATGCTGTTGTCAATTAATACAGATTGTTGCGAAACATTCCCTCCTCCTGTGATTTTGTTTATGACGGAAAAAATATGAATGACGTCATCAGCGACTAGTCGACGTCGACTCGACTTTCATCACATTAGAGTCGACTTTAAAAAATCTGAAGTCATGCAACCCCTAGTGTGAGGGCGTACGCAGCACAGTGGAATGCTTATGGAAAATGAGATCTGGGCAGAGAAGTTGACACATTTCAGAAGCAAGGAGATTATAGAAAAATAAACGTCAAATTTGTCAGTTTGCCGTTTGTCTTGTCAATACGTTAACCTACATATTATTTATTTCAACCGAGACCTGGCCGCAATTCCTCCCAGCAGGCTATTACACTTTTTTTCACGCAATCCACCCAACCCGTGGATTATCCACGGTGTCCGCGGGTTTGACATCTCTACTAGTCTTGACTTTACTAGTTTGTAAACACTGCCCGTGAGCTCCAGCTGTTCGTGGGAATCCCTCGCACAACTGGTGGCAGGGATCCCTCCATGTTAACAATGGATAGGCTATACGTCATTGCGATTCCGCCAAATTTCTGGCATGCCAAGCTTTTTGTCGTGGGGTTTTCGAAAAAGAATCGGGGCAAAGTCAGGCTGAAATTGTGTCGTCTGAACGAGTCACAGCTGCCCTAAATACAGACTTCTGGGTTTGACCCAAACAAAGTAACACAGATATGTTTTGGTTTTTTTTTTGTTGTTTTTTTCTCACTATGGCGGTGCGCCATAGTCTCGTCAATGTGTGGAAAACACTGGTGTGGGGTGTGTGTGTGTGTGTGTGTGTGTGTGTGTGTGTGTGTGTGTGTGTGTGTGTGTGTGTGTGTGTGTGTGTGTGTGTGTGTGTGTGTGTGTGTGTGTGTGTCTGGGGGGGGGGGGGGGGAATTGATGAAAAGAATATGAAAGGGAATGTCAAAAAAAGAGAACAAAAAGAGAGAACAATAAAAATAAAGAGAGGGAGAACCTGCGAAGGAGGAGCAATATGAAAGGGAATTCATAAAAAGAGAAGAGAAACAGTTAAAGAATTAAAATAAAGAGAGCAACCGCGAAAGGACAATAAAAAGAAAAATGAGATGAAGAAGAAGAAGAGAGGTAAATGTATGATATCAAAAGACGAGAGGTAAATGTATGATATCAAAAGATGAGAGGTAAATGAATGATATCAAAAGATGAGAGGTAAATGAATGATATCAAAAGATGAGAGGTGAATGAATGATATCAAAAGATGAGAGGTAAGGAATGAGTTGTGGATGGATAGAAAAGAGTCCAGAATAGAGCAGAAAAGGGGAAAAAGGATAGAAAAAAAACAAGAAAGGAACAATGCATCAAATAAGTTGTCTCCCCACCACTGCTGAACTCATAATAAACCTGAAACATAGTCAAACGATATATCAGCACAGGGTCAAAATTCGTTATGACACCCTCAACACAACACATGGGTGACACAATATTTAATGGTCAACATTACATTTATAATGAATATCAAAACCATGCATACAAACCTGACTTCCTGTGAAAAGAGCAGGCCGTCTGTATACCATCTGGTGGACGGCAGGCTTGTCTTGAACCACTTCCTTTCTGCGAAGAGCAAATGTCATGTCCATCTCTTTATCGACCAGGGACCCATTTGGCTTTTTCTTCATCATTTCATTGACCAGAACCTGACAAAGCTTCCTCCAGGTTGTGTTCCTCCTTCCCCTCCTTATGCAGGGTATTTATTTCCCCTTTCCTTGGCTTCTTGGTGTCTTTGTTGGGAGGGTCGCCACTTGTAGAGTGCCTTCCACGTTTACCACCATTGACAGTGACATGAAGTCGACGCGCATTTACCCATCTTGAACTTGAGACTGTTCTTCCATCCATCCCAGCCAGAGGGCGGCCCGGGTACAAACTCTTCGTTTGTTGGGTATGCTTTAAATGCATACATCGTCTCTGCCAGTTTTTCAAGGATTTCATGCTTCAGTTCTTTTGTCACTTTCAGAAAGGTGGCATCCCTGAGATACAGCAGGTTACCTTGATATAGTCTGCATTCAACATCAACTGGAAATTTGGGGATTTCAAATACATCTGGCCCCTGAGAACTTCTGTCTGAAGAGGAGATGGACAGGATATCTGTGTCTGCCTGGCTGCTTGTGTCAGTGCATGTTTCATGGACTCATGTTTCATGTTTAATTTTTTCCACATTTAGACAAGAGTTTTCACGAGGAAATCTGCGTGCATACGGTGACGCAAAAGTGTGTGGAGTTCGATTGGGTATGCATGCCAGGCGGCTAGGGGGCGCTGTGGTACACTATCACACAACACCGCCATGTCTGAGCGCATGCGTAGAATCTTACTTCTTCTCTTACCTACGCCGCGAAAACCAAAACATAATTACAGATCCTTTTCTGTTCAGTAATACTATCTGTACATATCCTGTACATTTCGTGGAAAGACTCCTGTAAGTTTATCAGAGCTGTCAGAGCAGCTTGACGGTCCGACGCATGGAAATAATTCAACATGTTTGTTTATTTCCCTGTACTGGGGCATGTACAGTATGTGACGTAAACACGTATGCGACGTGAGCAGATCTGAGCAGTGTTTTGCGTCTTGGCAGTGTAGACGGAAACGCTACAGTGGAGCGTATTCAACTTGTCCACTCGGGGTTTCCGATTTATGCGTTTTCATGCCCCAAAAATGCCATCACCGTCTCAACGAAAGGCACTTCCGATAAAATATTTTGACGTTTTTACCCGCAAGCCTCCTCGTGTAAACGGGGCCTAAGAATCCTGCAAGAGAATGAGCACCATGATTGTCCGCTGCAACATACAAAACAGCACCTTTGATACTTGCACCTGCTCCAGGAAAATGCCATTTCGCTCAACAAACTGAAGATCACAGATCAGAGGTTGCAGTACTTTGGCATAACCACACTCTTTGACTGTGGAGGTGTTGCACAGTAGAGCTAGCTGGATGGAGTTAAGGATGGATCTATATTTTGCTGGTATGTTTGCAATGACCCAGTAAAACTGCCCACATCTCATGTTTTAACTTTGATGTTCCAAGAGGATTGGTTACTTCAAAGTCATCAATGTAAAGGCCAAGAACAATTTTGAACTCATCCTTTGAAAGAAGTGAATTTTCGCTGAAGTACTGCCCATCTGCATAAGACCTGTATTCCTGTGGGACATGGACTTTCTCTGACATAGCTTTGTCTAAAACATCAGTTTTGTGGAGCAACTTCTGTAGCATGGGAACAATTGGAACATATGCAAGAGTTTTTTTTGCCTTTTTCCTCAACATATTCAATTTGATTTACCAGTTGAAACTCTGTTCACATAGGCTGCTCTTTTTTGGCAGTTCCTAAAGGTCCATCTTTGGAACAATGTGACATTATGTTACTTTCTGACACAGCGCTCATAATCTCTTTAACAAATGTTTCCTCCATGTGACAGTTATATTTGCTTAATAAAGTCCTGACTCTGTTTTGTAGAAGTGGTTGTGACAGCTGAGCTGATTGATTTGCCAAAGCTGTTGTACCACATCTTGCACAGCACTCTCTGGTATGTGCAAAACCGCTTGCATCTTTAGTAGAAGAGATGCTAAGTTGTGCTCAAGCTGTTTCTATAAATCATGGAGATCACGGTCACTGGTTACCTCACTGACCTCGACTATGTCTTCAATATCATCTACATCTGACATATGCTCTTGTGCAGCATCACCATCAGGACTTAAAACATCATCACCAACGATCTCTGACTTAAACCTCTTCCAGTGCTGTTCTTTATGTACTTTGCTCTTGTGTGCTTTGAACGTGCAGTAAACACTGCTTCCAAAGTTACAGTCTTTATAATGACATCTGACCATATGGTTTACTTTTAGATGCACATAATGCAGGTGAGTGAAAGACTCACTCTCTGAACAAGACTCAGCAAACTCACATGACTGACAACAAACTTAACTGGTCCATCTGCTAGTTGCTGATATGCAGTTTTGGTATGAATGCGGAAAATATGCACTTTAAGTGCATTTAGTGATTTAAACATACACAGACATTCCTGATGTAAACAAGGAAATGGCTCTATTCTCCTGTGACTTCCATGTTTGAGCCTATAATGTTTAAACAGCTTTGCTC